>JARQOD010001803.1:0-89843 GCA_033576555.1 Oophaga sylvatica | reverse complement strand
CCCACTTTTTATTTAAAAAAAAAAAATTACTAAAAATAATTTTAGTAATAATTTTCATTATTTTATCTTAATATTCAAAATTTGAAACTATTTGAAATTTTTCTCTTAAAAAAAATTGTTGTTTTTTGCAACCATGAATTGTAAAACCCTTTCATACATCAACAACATTTATCTAAATTCATCTACAGTGCTCATCACGCACTGTCATCTTCCCAGACGAAAACCAAAAAAATTTACACCACAGACCCATTAAAAAAGGGTAGAATTTAACCCAAAATTGTATTTTAAATTTATCAATGCGCTTGAAAAATATAAATTTAATTTTTTAATTTTTCTTTGAATATTCCCCCAAAACACAAACAAAAACTTTGTGAACCATTCTATAAAAAAGGGACTCATAAAAAAATTTGGTTTAGCTGATCAAAATTTTGGTGCAAGGTTTGCAAAAAAATTGCCCTAAACTTAAAAGGCCAAAAGAAAAATTCTTTGACTTGAAAAGGCCGACCCCACAAGCAAAAGGCCTTAAGTTCAACCATGAAATGGGGGTAAGGAAAATTGCCTTTATTATTGAACAGTTTAAATGCAATTTATGTCAGCTAAGAACATACCATGCAAATAAATACTTCAAAATTTGCAACCACAAAAAACTAAATTTAGACATTTTGTTTTTTAAATTTTTCCTTTTAATTTAAAAAACAAAAACAGCAGTTATTACAAATTCCTTGTAAATAAAGGAATAAATCCTTAAAGATTTTTCCCGTTTTTAAAACCTTTTTTGAAGGAACAAAAGAGATAAGTTAAATATCATATTCATCCAAAACAAAACAATTGCAAAGTCTTTTACAATATAGTATTGGCTTTTTGAATTCTAAAAATTTTCTTAGTTTATTTAATTTTAACACTTTTGTAAGATTAGTTTAAATTTTTACTTATACAAATACTAAACTGAGAATAATTATCTAAAAAAACTGGAACTACAAAATTTATTTAAAAATAATTACAAAAACTGAATAAATATTGTATAAAACTTTTACACAACAATTTAATTTCATTTCAGTAAAACCCTAAACCAAATTTTTTTTTTGAAAAGAGCCGAAAACCCTTTTTTTAAAATTTTCCTTTTTTTAACCCCCTTAAAAAGACCGCCATACGTTTTTTAACGGGGCTTAAGGAAATAAACCACAGCGCCGTTAAAACGGCGCGGGGAAAAAGTAATACCCCCCCCAGAGGGCATTTTCCCGGGTCTGGGCACCGGGTTCCGAGACCCCAGAGAACATAAATGGGGTGGGGGTTTTACCGCACCGAGTTCGATCGCCGTTTTCCGTTTTTAACCCTATAAGGGCGACCGCAAAAAAAAAAAGTTGTGCCTTTTAAATTTTTTTCTGTCCCTCGTGTCTCGGACATCAGAGGACAAGAAAAAGGGCCCCGGGACCCCCATGGGCCCCCAAAAACCCCAAGTCCCCCGGGCCCCCGTTCCCCTCCCGGCCCGTTAAGAAAAAGGCGGGCGCATGCCCAGTGCCCCGCCGTAGTGCCGCGTGCTGGTGGGGGGTTGGGAAAAAATTTTTCTCGGGGGTCTGGGCTCCGGGACCCAACCCCAGAGAACAGACCGGGTCGGTTTTTCACCGACCCCGGGTTTTGCGACGGGGCATCAAGCATAGCCGCGATCGAAAAAAAAAAAAAGATTTCTCTCCCCTCGAGGATCGCACATCAAGGGGGGGAAAATGAGGGTCCCCCCCGATCGCCCCCCCAAAAATTACCGGTGTCCTCCGCCTCCCGCAGGCCCCCCGGGCCCCGTCTTTTCCCCGCAAAAAAAAAAAAGGCGGGGCATGTGCATGCCCCCCGATCGCTTTTGGGGGCAATTTAAATTTTTTTTTTATTTTTCCATAAAAGCCCTTTTACACTGTGATAAAATATCAAAAAGTTTCAAAAAAAAAAACATCAAACCCCCCATTTTCACCCCCCAGTTAGGGGCAATAAAAAAAGTAGAATAATTTTTTTTTATTTTTCTGTTTGGGTTGGGTTTATTTGGTTAAGGTTTTTAATTAATTAAGTTAAAATTTTGGGTTAGGGGTTTCATTGGCTGTTTTTACCATCCCGGGGTGCGCCACGGGGCCCCCGCAATTTAGCCGCAGCGCCGCCAGAAAATCATGCCCGCATGCGTTTTTTTTGCATTGACGCAAATTTCCCGGATGGGGCCCCATTCAATGCGTTGCATGCGGTTTTTTTCCGGAGCGGGGCCCAAAGTACAATTTGGGCGGCGGGCCCCAAAAAGCTGCATGTAACTTTTTTTGTTTTTTTTCCGGGGTGGTTTCTGATGCTCCGGGCACAAAACCACCGGCAAAAAACCCGATGCGGCCCCCGGCGGCGCATATTTTTTTATCGGGGCTGCGGCAAAATGCCCGGGGGGCCCCACAGGGGCCCCCGGAAATTTGAAAGCGCCTTTGGTAAAGGGGGTTTTAATTAGCGTTAGGGGTTTGGCTGGGTTTTATAGCGTTTATGGGAGTCCCTTTAAAGGGCGCGTTACACCGCGGGGGAAAAACCCTTTGTAAAAGCAGTCCTTAAACCGCCTTTTACCCCCGAGGGCGCAAAGCGACGCATCCGTAAAGCGGGTTCTTTTCGACTGCCTCATTCAGTACGGGGCCTCGGGGGGGTGCAGGTTTTGGGGGTCCGTCACCGCTAGCGCAGAGAAAAATTCCCGTCCCCGCCAGGGGTATGCATAAGGGAATCGCGTTATTATACCATTACCCCCGCAACCTATGTGTTGAACGGCTGGGAAAAACGCAAAAAGAACTGCCTTGGGTTTGGGGTTTTAATTGGGTTTGAATTAGGTTAGGGTTACAATTAGGGTTTGGGTTTTAATTAAGGTTTTAAAATTAAGTTAGGGTTACAATTGGGTGGGGAAATTTGGGGGGGATTATTAGGATTAGGGTTGGGTTAGGGGAGGTGTTGGATTAGGGGGGAGCTAAAATTTAGGGATTTCCACTATTAGCACACGGGGGGTCCCCAACACGATTGGCGTTCAAAAAGTCAAATGGCCCCCCCCCTTCCCAGCCCTGCCCTGCCCCAAACGTTTTAACCCAACAAAAGGGGTTCAGCGTACCGCCCAAATTGCACACCAATTTTGGGGTTCAATTTCTCCGTTTTTCCCTGGAAAAAAAAAAATAGTGGCAAAAAAATCAATTTTTTTGAAAAAAAAAGATTTTTCATTTTCACGGGCCGCTTTTTAAATTTCTGTAAGCCAGGGGGTTCAAAGGCTCCCACAATTAGAAAGTTTTTAGGGGGTCAGTTTTTAAAAAGGGGGCACTTGTGGGGTTTTTTCCCCGTTTGGGTCATCTGGGGCACTGCAAACGGGAAAATGACCCCCACCCACGTCGTTTCCAAAACGTTTTTATTCCTTTTCCAACCCTGTGTGCGCCAAAAACAGTTTCCCCCCCCCACTTTTTTGGGGTATCCGTACTGGGGACAAAGGGAAAACACTTTTGGGTCCAATTTTTTTGTGAAAAATCAAAAATTGGGACAAAAAATCATTTTTTGGAAAATTGTTTTTTTTTTTTTTTCACACCGGGCATTATAACTTTTGTGAAACACTTGGGGGTTAAAAGTGCTCACAACAGATCAGATAATTTCCTTTAGGGGGTTTAGTTTCCAAATGGGGTCACTTGGGGTTTTCCCTGTTTAGGTCATCTGGGGCACTGCAAACGAACAGACCCCCCCAACGTCCATTAAAAAACGTTTTTACTTCCTTTCCAAGCCCGCTGTCCCCAAAACCCCCCCCCCCCCAAAAATTTGGTTTTCAGCGTACCAGGACAATTGGACAACAACTTTTGGGCCCAAATTTTTCTTGTAAAAAATCAAAAATTTGGGGACTAAAAATCATTTTTGGGGGAAAATTTTTTTTTTTTTTTTTCACACCGGGCTTTAAATTTGTAAACATTTTGGGGTTTCAAATGCCCCGGATCTAATAAACCAAGGGCTTTTCCCAAAAATGTGTTATTGGGGGGGGTTTCCACTTTTTGGGGCGCATGGGGGCTCCCCAAAAACGCGATGGTGTCCAATCTAAATTCCAGCCTTTTTTTGGTTTAAAAAGTCAAAGGGTGCTGCTTCCATTCCAAACCCTCCCGGCCCCAAACAGGGGCCCCCCCCCCATATATGGGGTATCACATACTCGGACAAATTGTACAACAACTTTTTTGCCCCAATTTCTCCTGTTACCCTGTGAAAAAAAAAAATTTGGGGACTAAACGATCGGTTTGGGGAAAAAAATTTTTTTTATTTTCACGCCCGGGCGTTTAAAAAATTCGTAAGCATTGGGGGCTTCAAAGGCTCCCACACATCAAGATAATTCCTTAGGGGGTCAGTTTCCAAAAAAGGGGTCACTTTTTGGGTTTCCACTGTTTAGACCTGGGGGCCTCTACAAATGCCAGGCGTCCAGCCAATTCCGGTGAAAATCAAACGAGCCCCTTCCCTTGCGCCCCATGCCGAGCCCCAAAAAGTTTTACCCCCAACATAGGGTATCGGCGCTCAGGACAATTCACAAAAATTTTTGGGTCTTGTTCCCTTGGGAAAAAAAAATTTTGGGGGAAAAGACATTTTTTTGAAAAAAATTGTTTTTTTATTTTCACCTCTATTTTTAAAAACTTGTTAATCACTTGGAGGTTCAAAGTGCTCACACAAAACAGATAAGTTTTGGGGGGGCTTTTTTTCCAAAAAATGGGGCACTTTTTGGGGGTTTCCATTTTTTAGGCACATCGGGGGCTCTCAAAAACGCGACAGGGCATCCAAAAATTCGCGTTGAAAAAGTCAAACACCCCTTCCCTTGGGACCCTCCTGCCCCAAAAAAGGGTTTCCCCCCAATTTTGGGGTTTCAGCATTCAGGAAAATTTTGTAAAAAAAACTTTGGCGGTCTTTTTAAAACCCGGGGAAATTAAAAATTGGGGTGAAAAATCATTTTTGGGGGAAAAAAAATTTTTTTTTTTTCAGGGCCGGGGTTTATAAACTTGGTAAGATTTGGGAGGTCAAATTCTCACCACACACTAAAAGTTCCTTAAGGGGGTCTTGTACCAAAAAGGGGGTCACTTGGGGGGGGTTTCCCACGTTTAGGCCCGGGGGTATCTAACGCAAAAGGCTTTCAGCCAATTCGTTTTGAAAAAGTAAAACGGCGCTCCTTCCCTTGCGCCTCTGCCACGCGCCCAAAAAGTTTTTTTCCCCCACTGGGGGGTATCGAAGTATTCAAAAAATTGCAAACAAATTTTTGGGGTTCATTTTTTCTTTTAAAAAATTTAAAAAAAAAAAATTTTGGCCCGAAGTAAAGCTTTTGCAAAAAAAATTAAATGTCAATTTTTTTTCCCCACATTCTCACTCCGTGAACCTTGAAGGGTTTTTTTTTTAAAAATTTTGAATTGGGGTTTTTAGCCCTTAGGGGGAGTTTTTTTAATGGGGTTTACTTTTGGGTATTTCTATCATAAAGACCCCCCAAAGTACTTTAAAAGTGATGTTTCCCTAAAAAAAAAAAGGTGTTTAAAAATGAGAAATCGCGGCAACTTTAACCCCTTTTAAAAATTCAACAAAAAAAAAATTTTGGGCCCAAAAAAGGTGATGAAAGTAGACAATTGGAAATGTTTTTTATTTAAGAAAAAAAGTGTGACATATCTCTCTGATTTAAGGCAAAAAAATTTTTAATTTGAAAATTTTAAATTTTCAAAATTTTTGCCTTTTCTGTTTTTTTTTAAACACAAGTCTTCGAAAAAATTTTTCCACTAACGTGAAGTCAATATGTCACGAAAAAACAATTTTCAAATCACGGTTTTTTTAAAAGGTTCCGAGTTAAACCAAAAATGCAGGGTCAGAATTGTAAAAAGGCCCCGGGGCAAATTTGGAAAAATGGCTCGCCCTTTTAAGGGGTTAATGTTTGTTTAGCACCCGAAAGACGTAAACTAAAAAATTTTGATAATCATTTTGACAATCCCTTTCCGCTTTCAATGCCGCCATTTTCTCTTTACAGAGAGGCAAATTTTTGAATTTTTAACTCTTTTTCAAAGGGGGACTTGGATTTTTTTAAGGCTTAAACTAAAAAGTAATTTCCCCTTATGCAAGTTTGACCGGGAACCATTTAGAATTTTGACACGGTTTTTAAAAAGATCTTACCGTCTTTTTTATTTTCCTATCACGTTCTCATGTTTTCTACAAAATAAAGGGAATTCCCACATTCAAAAAAGTATTTTTTTGGACCCAAAAACACGAGTACAAAATTTTTAGGAACCAAATTTGTCCACAAAAACTTATCATTGAAATTGGTTTTTGACAGGGAATTAGAATTTTTAAAACCTTTTCAAAAATGGACAGAATTAAAAGACTTTTTTTTCCCGACCAAACCCTTAAAATTTTTTGAAGAATACCAAAATCGGAAAATTTTCTTTTAAGGCACAGAAAACAGATTTTCAGTCTGTCTTTACACTAACCCATGAAAATCATTTCAAAACAAAAATAAATTTTAAGGTTGGGAAAAATTTCCCAAACCCAAAATTTTTTGTTTTTCCCAAATATAATAAATTTTGCCCGTTTGAAAAATTTCAAAAAATTTCCATACTGTTTAATTTTCCGGGAAAAAAAATTCTTTTTAAAATTTTTCCAATTAAAATTTTATTCCCTGTGTTTTTTTTTTTCCCTTTAACACCCCTTGTTTGTATTTCGTTTCCGTCCCCCAAATTTTAATTCCCCCCCAGTTTTCCATGTCTGTTTTGTTTTACCATTTCCAATTTCCCCCATGTTTAAATATTCCCAAATTTCCTTTTTCCCTTTGAAATTCCCCCCTTTTTTCCCCCCTTACCGGGTTCCCCCCCCCTTTCCCCCCTTAAAAAAACAGTCCTATGTTTTACCATTTAATCTTCCCCCCAAGTTTCCCCCTTTTTTTTTATCAAAAGACGGTTGAACCCATAAACACATGCCCCTTTTGTATTCCTTTTAATCACAAACCCCTTTGGGTTTGATTCCCATATAACACAGTCCTTTGATTTCCTAATAAACGTGTAGTGAAATAATTTTTTTTTTAATTTTCCTTTTTTATTAAAAACACATTCAAGTTTAGTTTTTTTTATTCCTATAACACCATAAAATTTTTTGTATCCGAATAATTTTTCCCTTTTTTAAAAAAAAAGAAAATACATCCCTTTTTTTCCAAAAATCCACTTGTACTTTTTGGGGGGAAACCCGTATAAACAGTCTGTTTGTGAATTTCCCCATTATATTCACTTTTCCTTAGAGGGATTTTTTTGAATTAAATCGGGTAATTTCCTTAATCCTCCCTTTGAATTTTAAAAAAAACACATTTCGTGTTGGGGGTTTCCCAAAAATTTTAAAAGCAAATTCATTTTTTTCGGGAAAATTAAAAATGCGATTTTAAAAAAAATTCCCATAAAAAATTTGGGGTTTTTGGATTTTACCAAAAAAACACTTTCGGGTTGAGGGAAATTTTTTTCAAAAAAAAAAGGGTCCTTAGAAAATTTAAAAATTTCCTTTGTCCTTGGTTGTGGGGAAATTTCCAGAAAAAAACATTTTTTGGGGGGTATTCAATACCCTTGCCCCGGGTTTTTATAAGATCAAAAACCCCCCCTTTGGGGTTAATTCCCTTTTTTCACGGGGTTTTGTTTGGGATAAATTTTTCCAGAAAAAATCAATGTCCGTTTTGTGTTTGGGAAATTAATTTTTCCTAAAAATTTTTTAAACAGTCCTTGGTGTGGGGGGGGATTTCCAGATAAAAATTTCCTTGTTTGGGAAAATTTCCCCTTAATCACATGTCCTGTGTGTTGGGGGGATATTCCAGTATAATCACATGTCCTGGTGTGGGATTTTTCCATATAATCACACCGTTGTGGGGATATTCCGATAATCACATTCCTTTTGGGGGGGGGAATTCCGTATAATCACATGTATGTGGGGGGAAATTCCGTAAAACAAAAGTCCTGTGTGGGGGGGATATTCCATATAAAAACTTTCGTGTGGGATATTCCTAAATCACTGTCCTTTGTGGGGGAAATTCCCAGTATAATCACTGTCCTGTTTGGGAAATACCAGATAACACTTCCCCTTGTGTGGGGGGGGGAATTCCGAAAACAAAAATCCTGTTTTGGGGGATTTTTCCAGTTTAATAAATGCCTTTGTTTTGGGAATTTTCCATATAATCAAATTTCCGGGTGTGGGGATTTCCATATAATCACATGCCTTTTGTGGGGGAATTCCAGTAAACACTTCCTGGTGTGGGGTTTCCCTAAAATCACAGCCCCTTTGGGGGGAATTTTCCAGTAAAAAACATGCCGTGTGTGGGGGGAAAACCCCAGAAATCACATGCCCTTTGTGTGGGGGGGAATTTTCCAGTTTCACATTCCGTTGGGGATATTCCAGTATAATCACATGTCCTGTGTGTGGGGATATTCCAGTATAATCACATGTCTGTGTGTGTGGGATTTCCAGTATAATCACATGTCCTGTGTGTGGGGATATTCCAGTATAATCACATGTCCTGTGTGTGGGGATATTCCAGTATAATCACATGTCCTGTGTGTGGGATATTCCAGTATAATCACATGTCCTTGTGTGGGATATTCCAGTATAATCACATGTCCTGTGTGTGGGGGATATTCCAGTATAATCACATGTCCTGGTGTGGGGGATATTCCAGTATAATCACATGTCCTGTGTGTGTGGATATTCCAGTATAATCACATGTCCTGTGTGTGGGGATATTCCAGTATAATCACATGTCCTGTGTGTGGGGATATTCCAGTATAATCACATGTCTGTGTGGGGGATATTCCAGTATAATCACATGTCCTGTGTGTGGGATATTCCAGTAAATCACATGTCCTGTGTGGGGGATTTTCCCATATAATCACATGTCCTGTGTGTGGGGATATTCCAGTATAATCACATGTCCTGTGTGTGGGGATATTCCAGTATAATCACATGTCCTGTGTGTGGGTATTCCAGTATATCATGTCTGTGTGGGGATATTCCAGTAAATACATGTCTGTGTGGGATATTCAGTATCACATGTCCTGTGTGTGTGGATATTCATTCCTGTCTGTTTGGTATTCCAGTATATACATTCGTTTGGGTTTGTAATCACATGTCCTGTGTGGGATATTCCAGTATAATCACATGTCCTGTGTGTGGGATATTCATATATAATCCTGTTGTGTGGTACGATAATCACATTCTGTTGTGGTTATTTCGTATCGTCGTGTGTGGATCCGTAATCATTCCTGTGTGGATATCCGTATATGTCTGTGTGGGATTTCAGTAATCAAGTCTGGTGGGATATTCCAGTTATACTGTCTGTGTGGAATCATACAGTCTGTGGTGGATCAGTAATCCATCTGTGTGGATCTTAACACATGTCTGGGGGTATTCAGTATAATCTTGGATACCGTAATCAATCCTTGTGTGGAATTCATTATCATGCTGTGGGGATCCTAATAATTCCGTGTTGGGATATTCTGTTTCAATGTTGTAGGATATTCCATAATCCATGTCTGTGTGGGGATATTCAGTTAATCAATGTCCTTCTGTGTTGGGATATTCCATATAATACATGTCCTGTGTGGGGATATTCCAGATATCAATGTCCTTGTGGTGGGAATTCCATATAATCACATGTCCGTGGGGGGTATTGATAATCACAGTCTGTGGTTGGGGAATTTCCAGATTATTCCTTCGTGTGTGGGGTATTCCAGTATAATCACATGTCCTGTGTGTGGGTATTCCAGTAATCCATGTCCTGTGGTGGGTTGGTAATATCCATGTCATGTGTGGGGATCCTGTTAATGTGTGTGGTTAGTATAATCACATGCCTGTGTGGGGGATATTCCAGTATCACATGTCCTGTTGTGGGGATATTCCAGTATAAATCACTTCCTGTGTGTGGGGATATTCCAGTAAATCACATGTCCTGTGTTGGGGATATTCCAGTATAATCACATGTCCTGTGTGTGGGGATATCGATAATCACATGTCCTTGTGTGTGGGGATTTCCAGTATAATCACATGTCCGTGTGTGGGTATTCCAGTATAATCATGTCCTGTGTGGTGGGGATATATTACATTTATTCCGTTATGGGCTTCGTTAGGCATTCCTGTTGTGGGTTTTTGTTTATATGCCTGTTGTGGGGTATTCCAGTAAAATCCTGTTGTGGGTTGGTTTCCAGTATAATAGTCGTTGTGGGGATATTCCAGTTCTCAATGTCGTTGTGGGGATATTCCATTCATGATGCTGTGTGTTGGGATTCCATAAATCCATTCTGTGTGGTGGGTTTTAAAAACCCCCTGGGGGGGGAAAAACCAGAAATCACATTTGTTTTGTGGGGGGAATTTTCCCCATATAACACTTTGGGGGGGTTTTGGGGGGAAAAATTCCAGTAAAACCCACTTCCTTTTTTTGGGGGTATTCCATTTAAACCCCCTTTCCTTGGGGGGGGGTTTTAAAAAAAACACCCCCCCTTTTGGGGGGAAAATTTTCCGAAAATCAAAGTCCTGTGGGGGGGTTTCCCCATAAAACTTTTTCCCTTTTGGGGGGGGAATTCCAGTAAAAAATTCCTTGGGGTTTTTTTTGGGGTTTTCCCCCGTAAAATCACATGTTTGGTGGGGGATTTTTTAAAATTTCCCCGGGGGGGGTTTTCCCCAAAAAACCCAATTCCTTTTTTTAAACCTTTAAAACCCCTTTTGGGGGGGGGACCCAGTAAAACCCCCCGTTTTTTTTAAAAAAATTTTTTAAATTTATATTTTCCCCTGGTTTGGGGGGTTTTTCCCCGGTTTAACCCAAAATTTTTTTGGGGGTTTTTTCCCCCTTTTTAAAAATTTAAAAAAATTTGGGGGGGGATTTAGTTAAAAAAAAATTTGGGGGGTTTTTTAAAATAACATTCCCTTTTTTTTGGGGGGGAATTTCCTAAACATTCCTTTTTGGGGGGATTCCAAAAAAAACCCCTTTTTTTGGGGGGGGGGTTTTCCGTAAAAAAAAATTTTTTGGGGGGGTTTTTAAACCCCGCCCTTTTTGGGGGGTTTTCCAAAATTTCCCCACCTTTTTGGGGGGGGGGTTTTAAAACCCTTTTGTTTTTGGGGGTTTTTCCTTTTTCCTTTCCCTTTTGGGGAAACCCAAAAAAATTCCCTGGGGGGGGATTTTGTTCAAATTTTGGGTTTTGGGAAAATTAAAAAATTTTTTTTTTTTCCGTTTAATTTCCTTTTGGGGGGTTTGAAAAACCAAAATTTCCTTGGGGTGGGTATTCCATAAAATACGCCCGGTGGGGGGGGAAATAAAACCCTGTGTGGGGGGAAAAAAAAATTCCTTGGGTTGGGGAAATTTCCAAATAAAACCCCCGGGGTTTTTAAAATCCTTTTAATTTTGGGGGTGGGGGAAATCCATTAACCATGTTTGGGGGGAAATTCCGTAAAAAAATTCCCTTTGTTTTTGGGGTTTAAATTTAAGGGCCGTTTTTTTTCCTTTTAAGGGTTTTAAATTCCAAATTTTTTTGGGGAAAAACCAAAAACCTGGGTTGGGGGGGATTTTCCTTTCCCCTTTTGGGGGTTTTAAAATTTTCCCCTTTTGGGTGGTTTAAATTAATTTTTTTTGTTGTGGGGGGGATATTCCAATAATAAAAAGCCTGGTGTGGGGATTTTCCTTTAAAAATTTAAACATGGGGGGTTGGGGGAAATTTTTAATAAAAATTTTGGTGGGGGGTTTTTCCCCCTTAATCACATGTCCGGGGGGGGGTTTTCCTTTTAAAAATTCCGGTTTTTTTTTTAAAACCCCTTTTTTTTTTGGGGGGGAAAAACCAAAACCATTTGGGGGGGGTTTTTAAAACTTTTGGGGGGGGGGTTTTTTTTTTCCCCGGGTTGGGGGGTTTTTTTAAGTATAACAATTCCTTTTTGGGGGGAAATTAAAAACCCTTTTGTGGGGGGGGTTTTTAAAATTCCGTTTTTGGGGGAAACCGAAAATAAAAATTCCGGTTTGGGGGAATTCCGAAAAAACAATTTTGGGGGGGGGGTTTTTTTAAAACACATGCCGGGGGGGTTTGGTTTTTTTTTTGGGGGAAAAATTATAAAACCCCTTTGGGGGTTTTGGGATTTTCCAAATAACAAAAATTCCTTTTTTGGGGGGTTTTCCCCAAAAACACTTTCCCTGTGTGGGGGATATTCCAAAAATCACATGTCCGGTGGGGGGTTTTCCCATATAAAAATTTTCCTGGTGTGGGGGTTTTCCCCCAGTAAAATAAAATTTTGGTGTGGGGTTTTTCCCCAAAAAAACCAATGCCCTTTGAGGGGGGGTTTTCCCCAGTAAAATCCAGGGGTTTGGGGGGTTTTTTCCCCCCTTTTTTTTCCCCCCCATTAAACACCCCCGGGGGGGGAAAATTTTTCCGTAAAACCCACAGCCCTGTTTTGGGGGAAACCCCAAAAAAAACCTTTTTTGGGGGGGGAAAATTTAAAATCCAAAAACCGGGGGGGGGTTTTTAAAAAAATTTTTAAAACCATTTTTGGGGTTTGGGGGAAATTTCCGTTAACCCTTTTTCCCCGGGGGGGAAAATTTTATAAATACTTTCCCCGGGGGGGGTTTTTTAAATAAAATTTGGGGGGGTTTTTGTGGGGGCCCAAAAAACATTTTTTGGGGGGGGTTTTGGGAAAAAAAATTTTCCCCCTGTGGGGGGAAAATTTTTCCATAAACCATGTCCTTTTTTTTGGGGATTTTCCCCATAAATCACATTGGGGGTGGGGGGTTTCCAGAAAACACATTTTTGGGGGGGAAACCCCCAAAAAAAAGGGGTTTGGGGGGGAATTCCATTAAAATTTTTTGGGGGTTTTGGTTGGGGATTTTAAACCTTTGGGGGGGGGTTTTCCTAAAAACACATTTTGGGGTTTTGGGGAAAATTCCAGAAAATCCTTCCTGGGGGGGGGGATTTTCCTAAATCACATGCCCCTTTTTGGGGGGTTTTTCCAAAAAAATCTTTTTCCCGGGGGTTGGTGGGGATTTTCCATTTAAAAATCTTTTTCCCCGTGGGGGGGATTTTTTTAAATAATCCCCATGTCCTTTTTTGGGGATTTCCATAAAACTTTTTTCCCCTTTTTAAAAAAATTTTTCCGTTAACCCAAAATTTCCCCGGGTTTGGGGGGAAAATTCCCCCCCTTAAATAAAAGTTTTTTGGTGGGGGATATTCCATAAAATCACATGCCCTTTGGTGGGGGTTTTCCCCAGTAAAATCCCATGTCCTGTGTGGGGGGGGTTTTTCCCAGAATGACCAGGGCCCTTGGGTTTTGAAAGGGCCCTTTCGTTTCCCTGTTGTACAGTTATTAAAATCAGGATTCAGAGCGGATCGATGCCCTTGGGTCGCAGACGAAAACCCGGAGTTTCCACGTGAATCCCTCTTCAGATCCAACTTGGTGAAACTTTTTTCATGAACGGGGGAAAACCCCACTTTTGGGGGGTTTTAAATGATAGGGGTGTCAGAAACGGCTCCCCCCTCCACAAGTTCACCCTTTTTCAAGGACGACCTTCCCCTCTCGGTGCGGCCCTAAAGGCTGAGAAAAACAACTTTGGGGACTGGAACTGGTCAAAGGTCCAAACCGACGGGAACGCTTACTGCAGTATTTCCAAACCCAGGTGACCCATCCACAGCCCCAAAAAAATTACCCCCAAAGGGGCAAACCTTTTCGACCCTATCTCCCCTCTTCTCTTTAAACAGCTAATTTCCAAAAACACGTTTTCCCTCACTCAGTACTTTATATGAAATCCATGTGTACAAGTGACATACAGTATAGTAGATCAGTCTGCAATACATCTTACATGGACTGGTCTAGCTTCTGCCATGTGTCCTGTAGATGTTGACTGGGCTAGCCTCCTGTGCCGTGTGGCCTGGGCTAGCCTCCTGTGCCGTGTGGCCTGGGCTAGCCTCCTGTCCCGTGTGGACTGGGCTAGCCTCCTGTGCTGTGTTTCCTGAAGTCTTGGACAGGGTTATGATGGTGTGATGAACCCACAGCTCTCCACCCTGCCTCACGTCACTATTACTTTGGAGGGATACCGCGGTACAGTCTCCACACTTGCACCAATGTTACGTTCCACACCTGCTGGGGATACAAAAGGTCAGCTTGGCACAGTTGTACACAGACACCTCCTGTCCACATGGGCCCAGGGAGGCATGGGGAGTAAGGGAAGGTGGCCCACACAGCCGCTGATGTGGCACCACTCTCTCACAACCCAAACAGGCTGAGAGGCCCCTTTTATTAGCACCAGTGAAACAGAGCACTACCAGCCCGATAGGACTGCCACCAGTTTCTCATTAGATTTAAGCACGGTACGTTAACGGTATTATATCAGGCCAGAAACCACCCCCGGTAGCATATGAAGTTAAAACAGAGAGCACAGACATGTAGATCGAGATAAAAGAGCAGCCCAAGGTTAAATTATATATTTAATCGGCTCAATGGAACACTAGACAATACACTATATACACAATATATTTATAATGGTCAGACATGCAAATACAGGTGAAGTACAAAAAACATATTCAGATGGATCATGTCAATTACCGGTTCGATGTTAGACAATGTGTGCGCTGGGCATCAGGGGGCATTGGTTACCAGCTGGTTCCCATTCCTTCAAGCACGTTACTCTTGTGTACCCTTGTAATAATTATAGGGGATAACTCAGGAGACTTCTTGCGTGGAACAAGACAACTACAGGACACAGTCTTATAAGTGGAAAAGTCTATATTATTATCACACGGTGATTCAAACAGGTGCAAAGCAAATCTCAAGTCCACAACACTTGGTGTAGATAATAAATGCAGCTTAACAGTCTATAGAAACTTCAGAGGGAAATGCAATCAAGCAGAGAGTCTATGAAGCACAGTTCAACTTGAGGATACTTGAAGGAATAAGTCTTAGTTTAGTCCAAGCACAGGTAGGCAGTTCAAATGATATCTTTAGCTCAACCAGGGAGGCCTGGGTGATAGTCTCAGGTTTAAGCAGCGCAGGGCTGCAACAGCTTACATGTCCTGCAAATGAGAGGGGAGTAACACAAGCAGCCAGATGGAGGAGGATTACTGGAAACCGGTGTATGCAGCAGGACCTCAGAGCAGAGTAGCAGGATCATAAAACAGGAGCAGGTACAAAGCCAGGGAGCCACCAGAGGTCAGAAGCTGGATGCAAGGAAGAATATTCTAGCACAGACTAAAGGCTGGGGTGGAGTTATATAGCAGGAAGACACAGTGCACATCAGACCAAAGACGCCATCTTGAAAAAGGGCAGTAATGCACAAAAGGTGATCAAAAATGTTCAGAGTCTTGACACCCCCCTTTAGGATATGTGCACACGTTGCGGATTCACTTGAGGATTTTTCCGCACGGATTTTGCTAAATCCGCATGTAAAACGTCCTGCGTTTTACCTGCGGATTTTCTGCGGTTTTTGTGCGGATTTCCCCTGTGGTTTTATACCTCCGCATTTCTATAATGGAGCAGATGTAAAACCGCTGCGGATTCCGCACAAAGGATTGACATGCTGCGGATTCAAATCCACAGCAAATCTGCGCTGAAAAATCCACAGCATGTGCACTGCGTTTTTTTTTTTTTTACATAGGTTATAATGGTACTGTACAACGCAGCAGAAACAGCTGCGGATCCGCAGGGCCAAATCCGCTGCGGATCCACAGCAGAATCCGCAACGTGTGCACAGACCCTTAGAGGAGAACAGCAAGCATGACAAACACATAGAGAGAGAGCACATGGCCTTACACAAGCCTTTTAACACTGGTCGGTAACACCTTTCTCGCCCCCTCTCCTGGGTGATTGTAGCTAAAACTCCCAAAACATATGATGGCTCATAATTTCCCAACTGAAGGCAATAGGGCGGCTGTTCTGTCGCCATCGGATTCAGCGGGGCCCCGTTGTGCTTGGACACCAAACACAGCTTTGCTACCTGGCTTCTACTAGCCATTATGCATATTGCCCCAACCTGGGGTACTAGAACGGATCAAGATCCTGGAAGATATTCCGCCCATTCCAGAGATCTCGAAAATGTAACCGGTGCGTGGCTAGAACGTATAATAACTCCATATTCTCCTTATGAAATCCTACCTGACTGGAAGAATATTCAGAATTGAGAGTCCTCAGTGGTTGATACCTTTTTAATGGCTAACTGAAAAGATGGTAACAAATTGCAGCTTTCGAGACTACTCAGGTCTCTTCATCAGGCAAAGACTAAAACAAAAACTGAAGAATCACATATTTATACACAACACAGAAATAACGCAATAGATAAGACAAGTGACGTGAAGCAGAACTGTCATTATGGGAGATAGAGATGAACATAAATATTGGAACAGTTCATAAATGAGGAGTGTGAGAGTTTTATTGTCCTGTGATTGGGGTCTAGTATTGTGTTGTGATGACCCCAGAACATCTGAAGAGCAAATTCCTTAATTGATGTAAAAAGACATAAATCCATGCGACACATTCATTCCTGCACTGAGTTTGTCAAAGGTTGTCATCAGTTTATATTCCCAGTTTCTCCTGTCTCTCTGAGACTTAAAATTACCTTTTAAAACAAGTAATTTTTCTATCTATTTTTCTGTCTACTGGCTAACATAGTACAAAGATATACATCTTTCCTCTACCTGACTGGTGGAAGTTTGAATGAAGCAGGCACATGCCGTGGGTTCCACAGGTGGCCATCCTGTGTGAACATTGATACTAGCTGGTGGGGCTGGACCACCTGCTGAGCCAGGTGTCCTGTTACAGCTACACATGCTGAAGGATAATCGTAAACTGCCATTAAATCCCTCCATAGTCTTCACCCCTCTTTTAGAGGGCGCTAGGATCAGCACTTTCTGGTGTTTCCCACGCTCGTCCGTCCGCAACCTCCCCTTGTCGGTATAACACGTCGGCATTACTGTGGTCGCTGCCCTTCTCATGGCGAAGTGGTACTACTAGAGCAGAAGGCTCCAGTGTAGCAACCTCCCATTTGTTTTGAATACAGAGTATAACCAGCTGAGGGGGTTGTGGTACGTTTCCACAGTGAATTGGCTTCTGTACAAGTAGGAGTGCAGGGCCCATACAATTGCCCTGCATTCCTTTTCCATTGTGGAGTAGACCACTTCCCTCGGCAGAAGCTTAATCTCAGGTACAAAACGGGGTCTTCCTGGTCCGTAGAGTCAGCTTGGTTGAGCACAGCACCGAGGCCAAAGTCACTGGCGTCGGTCTGTACTACAAAACGGCCATGTGAAGTCTGTACTGGGAAGCTGGAAAGGGCGGTCTTCAGCACCCGGAAGGCCATCTCACTGTCGTTTGTCCATTTGACTGTGGAGGGCAGCTTCTTCTTGATGAGGTTCATCAGGGGCTTCGCCAGACTACTATAGTGGGGGACGAACCTCCTATTGTACCCGGCGGTGCCCAGGAAGGACATCACTGGTTTCTTGGTCCTGGAAGTGGGCCAGGATGCAATGGTTTCACACTTCCCGGGCTCCAGCTTCCCAGGTGTCTGAGGTAGTGGACCTTTCTCATGCCCAGCTAGCCCTGTTCCAACTTAATGGTCAAGCCTGCCCGGCGGATTCGCTCGAGCACCTGCGCTAGATGCTCTAGGACTAGGTGATCCTCCCATGTGGAACTGAAGATGGCCATTGAGCAATTGGTTAACCATCCACTGAAAAGTGGCAGGGGTATTCTTCATGCCGAATGGCATCACTGTGGACTCGTATAGTCCGAAAGGGGTTATAAAGTTAGAGCATTCCCGCAGGTCGGGGAACTCTGTCAGTAGCCCCATTTCAGATCCATGATGGTCAGGTACTTAGCCTCGGCCAACTTATCGAGCAGTTCATCGATGACAGTGACAGTGTTGAACCCCCTGTAGTCCATGCAGAACCGGGTTGTCCAGTCCTTCTTTAGGATGAGGACTACAGGCATGGCCTAAGCGCTGCTGGATGTTTGGTTGACCCCTAGCTTCAGCATCTCATCAGTCTCCTGGCGCATGTGCTGTTGCATCTCCAAGGAGATCCGAAATGCTTAACGCCAGATTGGGGGGTGATCCCCAGTGTCCACGTGATGGACAGCTTACTCTGTCCTTCTGGACTTGTTGCTTGACAAATCCCAGAAGGGGTGTAGGCTTACCCACAGCTGGAACCATTGGTCCAACGAGCTGCTGGTTGCAAACCCCCACATCCTCTATGCTCCCACCTTCCCTAGCCTTGGTGACCATATCTGGGAGGGTCTCTGCATCTCCCTTTTCTGGCAAGTTACATATGGGCAGGGCGCAAGCCTCCCGCTCATGATATATAGCAAAAAATTCGGTACTCAACTTAAAGTAATCAGACAGGTAATATAATGGTATCCACAAAGTAGTAACAGAAAACGTTTCGGTCCTAAATCCGGACCTTCATCAGTCATGGTAAATTAATATCGGAAAATGGGTGGACCCATAAAATCGCTGGTTACAGAGTATAATCAGGCTTATGTGAAAATGCTGCCTGTAATATAGGCGGTATAGACCTGGAGTTATCCATACATGTGTGCCGCACCTGTGTGGGATGCGGTATCCACCGCTAGTCGAATGGACTAGCAGTGGATACTGTGTCCCACACAGGCACGGCACACATTATTATTATTTATTTATATAGCACCATTGATTCCATGGTGCTGTACATGAGAGGGGGTTACATACAAATTACAGGTATCACTTACAGTAAACTAACAATCACAGACTGATACAGTGGGGAGAGGACCCGGCCCTTTCGGACTTAAGGTACTGCCACACTAAGCGATCGCACTAGCGATCACGACAACGACACAAGCTAATGAGATCGTTGGTGTGATCGCTTTAAGGTCGCTAGTAGCTTCCAAATAGGAGATCTCATCATCGACTCATCAGCGGTCAGCGATCTGTATAACGACTTTGGCGGTCGTTAGGATCTGTCACAGCATATACTGAGCGCAACCTTTTCCACGCCCCTCAGCACAGATTGGTGGTCACTGTATATGTTTTATAATTATATATGTATGTTATATGTATGTATGTATCTCACACAATCCTTATTGAAAAAATGACTAAGTATGGAATGGACAAGGCAACTGTTAGGTGGATTCATAACTGGCTTAGTGATCGGACCCAAAGAGTGGTCGTAAATGGCTGCACATCCAGTTGGAAGAATGTATCAAGTGGGGTACCACAAGGCTCTGTTTTGGGCCCTGTATTGTTCAACATCTTTATCAATGATTTAGATGAAGGAATTGAGGGTAAACTGATCAAATTTGCTGATGACACAAAGCTAGGAGGGGTAGCTAATACTAGAGAAGAGAGAGAGGATTCAAAAAGATATAAATAAAGTGGAGCAGTGGGCAGCAACTAACAGAATGGATTTTAACAGGGAAAAATGCAAAGTACTACATCTGGGCAATAAAAATGAAAAAAGCATATACAAAATGGGAGGAATAGGGCTAAGTAACAGCACATGTGAAAAAGACTTGGGTATACTAATTGATCACAGACTTAACATGAGTCAACAGTGTGATGCAGCAGCAAAAAAGGCAAATGCAATTCTAGGATGTATCAACAGAAGAATACAGTCTAGATCACGTGAGGTCATTATTGCCCTCTACTCCTCTTTGGTCAGACCTCATCTGGAATACTGTGTCCAGTTTTGGGCACCACATTTTAAAAAAGACATCAACAAACTGGAGCAAGTTCAGAGAAGAGCCACCAGAATGGTGACCGGTCTGCAAACCATGTCCTATGAGGAACGGTTACAGGATCTGGGAATGTTTAGCTGCAAAAAAGAAGACTGAGAAGAGACTTAATAGCTGTCTACAAATATCTCAAGGGCTGTCACATTGTAGAAGGATCATCTTTATTCTCATTTGCACAAGGAAAGACTAGAAGCAATGGGATGAAACTGAATGGGAGGAGACACAGATTAGATATTAGAAAAAACTTTTTGACAGTTAGGGTGATCAATGAGTGGAACAGGCTGCCACAAGAGGTGGTGAGTTCTCCTTCAATGGAAGTCTTCAAACAGAGGCTGGATAGACATCTGTCTGGGATGATTTAGAGAATCCTGCTTTGAGCAGGGGGTTGGACCAGATGACCCAGGAGGTCCCTTCCAACTCTACCATTCTAGGATTCTATGATTATAATTAATGTTTTGAAAGACGACGTATAGCGCTCCCTTCCATTGTTCTCGAGCGCAATCTGATTCATAGGAATTTCCAGCATCGCTCCTGCGTCCTGCTAGCCTGCTTTGCAGCTACTGCGATCCACTCTGTGCCGCTAAAGAAAACCTAGTCCCGCCTGCGCCGCTGACATATGCTTCGCCAACGAGGTCGCTCATCGTTCTTAAAGGGTGTCAAACTCAGCGATTCAGGCTCACCAGCGGGATGCCAACGATCAAAAAACGGTCCAGAACGTTCGTGAACGATCAGTGACATCACAGCAGGGGCCACATCGCTGCTACATGTCACACACAGCGACGTCGCTAACGAGATCGCTACTGCGTCATAAAATCGCTGTCGCTTGCGCGATCTCGCTAGCGATCTCGCTTAGTGTGGCATACCCTTTACATTCTACAGGATGGTGGGGAGGGAGACAGTAGGTTGGGGGTTTGCAGCAGCTCCAGTGATGGTGAGGCGGTAGCTCCAGTAGTGGTGAGGAGGCATCGGGGTCATTGCAGGCTGTAGGCTTTCCTGAAGAGGTGGGTTTTCAGGTTCCGTCTGCAGGATCCGAGTGTGGTTGATAGTCGGACGTGTTGGGGCAAAGAATTCCAGAGGATGGGGATATTCAGGAGACGTCTTGGAGGCGGTTGGGTGAGGAGCTAATAAGTGTGGAGGAGAGAAGGAGGTCTTGGGAGGATCGGAGATTACGCGAGTTAAGATATCGGGAGATTAGTTCAGAGATATATGGAGGAGACAGATTATAGATGGCCTTGTAGGTCAGTATTAGTAATTTGAATTGGATACGCTGAGGGAGTGGGAGCCAGTGGTGAGATTTGCAGAGGGGAGAAGCGGAGGAGTAGCGAGGAGAGATGAATTAGTCGGGCAGCAGAGTTAAGGATGGACTGAAGAGTTGAGAGGGTGTTAGCAGGGAGGCCACAGAAAAGGATTTTGCAGTAGTCGAGCCGGGAGATGATGAAGGCATGCACAAGCATTTTAGTAGAGTGAGGGTTGAGGAAAGGACGGATTCTGGAAATATTTTTGAGCTGGAGGCGGCAGGAGGTGGAGAGAGCTTGGATGTGCGGTTTGAAGGACAGGGCAGAGTCGAGGGTTACTCCAAGGCAGCGGACCTCCAGTACGGGGGAAAGAGTGATGTTGTCAATTGTTATAGATAGGTCAGGTAAGGAAGATCTGTGAGATGGGGAAAGATGATCAGTTCAGATTTGTCCACATTCAGTTTAAGGAAGCGGGAGGAGAAGAAAGAGGATACGGCTGATAGACACTCCGGGATTTTGGAGAGCAGAGAGGTGACATCTGGGCCAGAGAGGTAGATCTGAGTGTAATCAGCATAAAGGTGGTACTGGAATCCGTGGGACTTAATGAGTTGCCCCAGGCCAAGTGTATAGATTGAGAAGAGTAGGGGTTCTAGAACCGAGCCTTGGGGGACTCCAACAGAGAGAGGGTGGGATGAGGAGGTAGTGTCGGAATGGGAGACGCTGAATGTGCGGTTGGAGAGGTATGAGGAGGTCCAGGATAGGGCGAGGTCCTTGACGCCAAAGGAGGAAAGAATCTGTAGTAGAAGGCAGTGGTCAACTGTGTCGAAAGCAGAGGACAGATCAAGAAGCAGGAGTATAGAGTATTGTCCGTTCGCTTTGGCTGTAAGTAGGTCGTTAGTAATTTTGGTCAGGGCTGTCTCAGTGGAGTGATGGGGGCGGAAACCAGATTGTAAATTGTCAGAGAGCAGGTTAGATGAGAGATGGGAGGAAAGTTCAGCGTGGACGTGCTGCTCCAGGAGTTTGGAAGCGAATGGGAGCAGCAATATTGGGGGATAGCTGGACATAGCGGTTGGGTCGAGCGTTGGCTTTTTGAAGATAGGCGTAATTGTGGCATGTTTGAAAGCAGAAGGGAAGGTACCAGAAGTTAGTGATAGGTTGAAGAGGTGGGTAAGTGATGGGATAAGAGTGGTGGCGAGGTTGGGGAGGAGGTGGGATGGGTCGAGTGCACAAGTGGTGAGGTGTTATTTGGAGAGAAGATGACCAAGCTCCCCTTCTATGATGTTGGATAAGGAGGTAATGGGGTTTGGGCATTGGTCAGGTATACAAAGGGGTTGTGGTGGTTGAATAATAAAGACTTGCCGTGTTTGGTCTATCTTGTTTTTGAAGTGCATGGCGAAGTCCTCAGCAGAGATTAGGGAAGTTGGAGGGGGCAGTGGTGGGCGGAGGAGGGAGTTAAAAGTATTGAACAACTGTTTGGGGTTGTGGGATAAGGAAGATACCAGGGATGTAAAGTAGGCCTGTTTAGCAGAGGTGAGAGCTGATTTGAATGCAAGTGTTGCTTGTTTGAGTTCAGTGAAGTCGTCTTGTGAATGCGTTTTCTTCCAGCGCCGTTCAGCAATTCTGGATGCTTGCCGAAGCTTTTTAGTGGTGTTATTGTGCCAGGGTTGTCTATTGATTCGTCGCACTCTGTTATGCATGACAGGGGCGACCGAGTTGACGGCTGATGCAAGAGTGGCATTGTAGAGACTAATGGCAGTGTCGTGGAGTGAACATATGGAGGACAGTGGTAGGATAGCGTCAGAGAGTGTGCGAGTGTCTAGATGTGCAAGGTTTCTGCTGGGGTGCGCGTGTTGTTGGACATGGGTGACAGGTGAGGAGGACAGTGATGAGAGAGAGAGTAGATGATGGTCAGATAGAGGGAGAGGGGAGGTTGTGAAATTAGATAGGGAGCAGAGGCGGGTGGGTGAAGACCAGGTCTAATGTGTGTCTGTCTGTGTGGGTGGCTGAGTGGTGGGCGTCAAGGGCACGTATTTGAGGTTGGTAAGATTTCGGGTGTTTATATTGGATTGGGAGCAATAGAAGGGGTAATAATGGAGGGTATGAGCTGTGAGGGTCCAAGATTGGGAGATATGTCGCCAGCAGTGAAGAGAAGCAGAGAGAGGCAGAGCAGGTGGGAGAAGGAGAGTGGACAATTTGTTTTTTTGTGTTATTAGGAGAGATCTGAGGTTGAGGAGCAGATCAGCGGAGGAGGTCAGGTGGGGGGGGCAAGAGGAAAGGGGAGATTATTACTTGGTTAGAGAGTGCTGGAGTCTGTGGATAGCGAAGGAGAGTTATGAGTAATGGAGGCAAAACCATTACAGCATATGTCAGCATGGTAAAAGTAATTGTGGAGCGAACAAAGAAATTTAGTAAATTTAAACAGAGTTTAGGCGTGCCTTCTGGTCACTTCTGGCGCATTTCTGGCATATTTCAATTGTTATCCTTAAAAGACATCCTTATAATGACAGACCAAGGTAGTAACACGTCCGGATAACTCCAGGTCTACCATTTTATCGGGCCATACCGCCCATATTACAGACGGCATTTTCACATAAGCCTGATTATACTCTGTAACCAGCGATTTTATGGGTCCACCTGTTTTCCCATATTAATTTACCGTGACTGATGAAGGTCCGGATTTAGGACCGAAACGTTTTCTGTTACTACTTTGTGGATACCATTAAATTACCTGTCTGATTACTTTAAGTTGAGCGCCGAGTTTTTTGTTATATTGTATGGTGTGAGAACCTACTCTGGCACCTCTCTACGGCTGTGCACACACTTATTTTTTTATCCCGCTCATGATGTGACTTCATCATGTTCACATGGAAGGCCTTCAGCCTTCTCTGGGTGTGGTCCAGGGTGACCAGATACATTACGGAGTTGAGCCGCTGGTGCATGAGGTACGGACCTTCCCAGGCCGCCTGAAGCTTGTCCTGGGCTACGTGGACCAGTAACCCACCTGGTAGGTCCTCTCACAAGCATTCTGGTCGTACCATCGCTTCTGGTCGGCCTGGGCTTGCATCATATTGTCGTGCACCAGCTGCACCAAGGCCTGCATCTTGTCCCCGAAGCACACGACATACTCAATGACCAACACTCCAGGGGTGGCTAAGTCTCCTTCCCAAGCCTCTTTCTCCAGAACCAGGAGCCCCACACACATTGCCCGTACAGGAGCTCAAAGGGATAGAACCCCGTTGAAGCCTCTGGAACCTCCCGGTAGGCAAATAGCAGGTGCAGGAGGTACCGTCCTTGTCGCACCCGTGGGAGTCGACCAACAGCTTAGTATCTGCTTCAGGGTGCCATTGAACCATTTGCACAGGCCATTAGTCTGCGGGTGGTTCGGGCTGCACACCAGCTGTTGCACCTGTATCTGCTTACATAGGGACTCCCATCAGCTGCGACATAAACTGGGTCCCCCGGTCGGTGAGCATTTCCTGGGGAAACCCCACTCGGGAGAAAATCTCCACTAAGGCCTTCTTTTCGGCCCAAATAGATGACAAGGCTACCGCTTCCGGGTACCGCTGGTTATAGTCTACTACTGTCAGTACTAAGCGTTTCCCGGAGCTGCTGGGAGTGGCCATTGGTCCAACCAGATCCACAGCCACCCTCCCCGGTACCTGTCTCCTGGCCTCCGTCTGACCCGGCAGCCACTTGGTCAGGAGGGGGGAAGCCGTTGGACCCCCAGGGGGCCCCGGCTCCACCACTGCATGTGACAGCGGCCAAGGCTGCTGCAACCGCGGTAATGCCTGCTTCCCCTCTGCATCATACAAAATAGCCATTCCAGACTAACCTGGCCCACTGACAATCCCAGCTGTGGAGGAAACCTGCAATGAGGCCTTACCTGGGAGCCCTACCTCTCCTGGGATATCCTCACCCTCACTTGTATGCTCCCCCTCCGCAGCTGTCTGCCCCCAGTCTATCTGCTCTGTGACAGTCTCACAATACAACTGGTTCCAGCATGCCGGCTGGCCACAATCTCTGAGACAATATCACAGCTTGCTTGATCAGGCAGCACCAAGGTGTATTTAGACTCCTCCAATCCTAGAAACAGCAAGGGTTTTCCTGGGTATCAAATCCTGTGGGGACACCAGCTCAGGCCACACAAGAGTAATTTTCAGCGTTGGTGTCTCAGTCCCATGGCCTGGCCTAAGGTAACGGGCTGAAAGTTGTCAAGGGACCTCCCATCACCCCCACACAAAACAGTGGGCAGTTTCTGGGACAAGGACGGGCCCTTTTGGCGCTGGGGACACATTGCTTTGAAGTGTCCCAGTTGTATGTAGAGATGAGTCAGAGTTCCTCCACTGACATGGAGAGGGAAATATGGGCAGGTGCCCCATTGGGCTAGGGGGCAGGGACAACAGGCACCGCATTCATCTTAGGCCTGGGTCAGACATGCGAGAAACTCGCACGAGTCTCGCATGTCAGTACCTGGCACTGCCGCCGGCACTTGGGACATGCAACCGCACACTCCTATCCGAGTGTCGGGTATTGACATGCGAGACTCGTGCGAGTTTCTCGCATGTCTGACCCCGGCCTTACTCCCTCTCCAGCCGGCAAGTTTCTTGGTCTCTGTAGTCCTGTTGTTGGTGTACTCGTCGGCAAGTGTTGCTGTTGCAGAGGCCCCTTCGGCTTCCGTTCACGGTCTCCAGGCAGTTCCACAAAAACTGCTCAGTTGCGATGAGCTCATTCAGCTGCTGGATGGTGATAAGCTCCAATCCCTTGGTCGATTGGTCAACAGCTTTCAGTAGGGCCCGCATGTGATCAGCCCGGCTGTCTGCAGGACCCCGCTGCATACTCTGGAGCTTCTTCCGGTACGTCTCAGGGGTCAAGTTATACTGCCGAACGAGAGCCTGCTTGACGTCCTCATATCTTAGGGTGGTCTCGCTGGACAGGTACCCAAAGATTTCCAAGGCCTAACCCCTGAGGCAAGGGGTTAAGAACGGGATCCACTGGTCCTCAGACAGATTGTACACATGGCAAGTTTTTTCAAATACCAGCAAGAAAGTGTCCAAGTTGTCCAGCAGGGGGAAGTCCTCCGCCCGTAGCTTCAGGACCCGGACCTCAGGGGACTCGCGACTGACTTGGGTCTGCGGTTGGATTTGAAGCTGAAGCATATGTCTCTGGTGCTCACGCTGACATTTTACAGCTTCTGCTACCTCTCAACATTATGCTGTTGCCATGAGGGTCTCGTAGGTGGTCATGGGCAGTTTGAAGGTGGGTATCCGAGCCTGCCTGGCTGGGGGGACAGGCAGGTGGTGAGCGGCCCATGTCGAGACTGACCACGGGTGACTGGCTCCTTGCTGAGTCTGGGCTGGACTCCCCCTCTGCTTGAGAAACATTGTCTTCCACCTCCCCACTGTCCATGGCATTGGTCATCTCCCTGACTCTGCCTCTGGTGCCACCGGCCATCCTTGCGATCATTGGTCACTGACACAGAACTGCAACCTGATGCACCCACACACCTTACAGTATTTGCTCTTGGGCTGTCTAGTGCTGAGCTGATCTTAAGACCTCAGCAGCAACTGCCTCCAGTAATCTTTAGTGTCTGGGAGAATGGGTCCCACACTCACTCACACTATTACCTCAATCCCACACTGCTCTGCCACCACACGTGATGAGCTCGCACCTCGCCACCCCACCTGACATCACTATTATGTCGGAGGGATCACACAGTATAGTCTCTGCACTTTCACCGTGACGTTCTGCACCCCCTGGGGACACATAAGGTCAGCATGGTACAGTTTTAATTGACACCCATTATCCACACGGGCCCAGGGAGGCACGCGGAGTGCGAGAAGGTAGCCAATGCAGTCACTGATGTGGCACCACACTCGCTCACAACCCTGACAGGCTCAGAGGCCTCTTTCACTAGCACAAGTGAAACAGAGAGCTGCTAGCCAAATAGGACTGCCACCAGTTCCTCATTACATATAATCCCAGTCTGTCAACGGGATTATATTGAGCCAGAAACCAGCCCCGGTAGCATGTGAAGTTAAAACCGATAACATAGACTTGTTACTCAAGATAAGAGCATCACAAGGTTATATTATACATTTAATCGCCTTAATGGAACACTAGACAATATACACAATGGTTACACATATATAATGGTCACATATGCAAATACAGGTGAAGTACAACAGATAGAAGCAGATGAGTCATGTCATTTACTGGTTTGATTCTACTGTGTGCACTACGATAACTCCTATCTAAGTATTCAGGACACAATAAAAGAGGATAGACCAGTCCACATCTACAGTACAAAAGTAAAGTACATTCTCTACCTACAGAACACAAAAGAGAAGGCTAGACCAGTCCACATCTACAGGGTACAGGAGACTTGCCCAGTGTGAAGAATGTTGGGGGATTTAATGAACGCTTGCAATCCCCCTTCAGCATGTGTAGCTGTAAGAGGACACCTGGCTCAGCAGGTGGTCCAGCCCCACCAGCTAGTAACCAGACTAACACAGGATGACCAACTGTTGAGCCCACGGTGTGTGACGACTTCATTCAAACTCACGCCAGTCAGATAGGATCATGAGGAGATTCAAAGAGAATATGGAGGGCTATCTATCCTTCTGGGTTTTTTTGTCCTGTAGATTTGAAATTGGGGCTTCTTGTTATTTTGTGAGCTATAGATATGGACAGGGTTATCTTCCCTTATGTTTTGCAGATATGGATGGGACTATCCCATACATTGTAATCTTCAGGCATAGGATATCATCTTTTCTCCTGTAGAGATGGATGAAGTTATACTCCTAGACTATGTGTCTTGTAGACATGGTGTAGAAGGATAGCCCAATCTTTGTGCCTGTAAACACGGACGTGGCTATCCTCCTTTACTGAGTGTCCTTTAGACATGGATTGATCTAGTATACATGGGCAAGCTTTCCTTCAGTGCTGTCAGTCCAGTGGATAGGGATGAGGCTATCCTCCTGTGCTGGATATTTGGGGTATCCTCCTAGGGTGTAACATGCATACTTTTCCTTGCAGGACTTCTGTGTCGGCTTCCTGTCTGATCCTGATGAGAAAGGAATGAAAGTGTCCAACATGGCCGACATTCCGGCGTTCCCTGCAGCGACAGAGTAAGATCCTCGGATCCTGTGTCTTTTCTTTCCTTCCATTGGCCACAGGTCCCTCCTTGATATCGAATCATATGAAGCCACGCTACGCCATATGGCGGCTTTTGTTCTCCACTGCGGGCTCAGATGCTGAACCTGCATCTGTGCCTGTAAGAGCTGCGCAGAGCTCCACCCCCAACTGTTAACACATTAAATGCCACCTTCAGTTTGTGACAGCAGCATTTACAGCACATGGTCCAGGGGGCGCGCTGTTGTAACCACCCATCGGTTCCCCCAAACGCACCAATGAGTTGCCATGACAGACGAGGGTCTGCTGAAGACCCTGTTGCCTGTCATGACAGTTCTCCAGTGAGTGGTGTCACAGGAGACAGATTTGTGCTGTGAACCTTGGTACTACGTCATCGCTGCATGTAGCACAGAGGATCGGGTGAGCGCAGGTGCGGCCCCCAGGGGACACCCAATACAGAAAAAACATCCCAATCCACACGTGGCACCTCGTCCGAGAAACAAGGTACAAAATGAATTACCCCAATCTGTAAACGGTGGTGAGAAAAAAATCAACAAGGTACGCAAAGAACGAAGAGACGAGCAAAATATTAAATCTACCCGCAAATGTTACCGATTAAAAACTAAGCCCCAACTTCGCCCCATCGCCCGGAAACAAAAACTGCTTTTTTTTCTGAATTTTTTTTTTTTTTACCACTTAAATGAATAAACGCTGAGAAAGCTGCATGTTTGGTGTCGCCTCTAGCATCCCGACCTGAAGCATCTGACACCCCGTCAACGCTACGTAATGAACGATGGAAAAACATGGCACGAAAGACCATTGCGCTCCTGAAACTCGTGAGATGTTTGTGAAATTGTGTCCTTAAAAAGTCCTGCAAACAACAAACCCGCGCAAGGCTGCGTGCCCAGAAAAACAGTATGCCCTCAGGATGACAGAGTAAAAGCTACAGCGCAAAATTGCCGATGGCACTGGAAAATGGAGACACACCAAGTGCTGGGAAATATGCCAAAACACGCAATTCTGACAAATGTTTGTACGGCACATTGTGTAAAATGATCCGGCAACACCGTTCTACTCATCAGTACAGTGACTGCACATTGTGACACCGTTCTCCTCATCAGTACAGTGACTGCACATTGTGACACCGTTCTCCTCATCAGTACAGTGACTGCACATTGTGACACCGTTCTCCTCATCAGTACAGTGACTGCACATTGTGACACCGTTCTCCTCATCAGTACAGTGACTGCACATTGTGACATCGTTCTCCTCATCAGTACAGTGACTGCACATTGTGACACCGTTCTCCTCATCAGTACAGTGACTGCACATTGTGACACCGTTCTACTCATCAGTACAGTGACTGCACATTGTGACACCGTTCTCCTCATCAGTACAGTGACTGCACATTGTGACACCGTTCTCCTCGTCAGTACAGTTACTGCACATTGTGACATCGTTCTCCTCATCAGTACAGTTACAGCACATTGTGACATCGTTCTCCTCATCAGTACAGTTACAGCACATTGTGACACCGTTCTCCTCATCAGTACAGTGACTGCACATTGTGACACCGTTCTCCTCATCAGTACAGTGAAAGCACATTGTGACATCGTTCTCCTCATCAGTACAGTTACAGCACATTGTGACATCGTTCTCCTCATCAGTACAGTTACAGCACATTGTGACACCGTTCTCCTCATCAGTACAGTGACTGCACATTGTGACATCGTTCTCCTCATCAGTACACTTACGGCACATTGTGACATCGTTCTCCTCATCAGTACAGTTACTGCACATTGTGACATCGTTCTCCTCATCAGTACAGTGACTGCACATTGTGACACCGTTCTCCTCATCAGTACAGTGACTGCACATTGTGACATCGTTCTCCTCGTCAGTACAGTTACTGCACATTGTGACATCGTTCTCCTCGTCAGTACAGTTACTGCACATTGTGACATCGTTCACCTCGTCAGTACAGTTACGGCACATTGTGACATCGTTCTCCTCATCAGTACAGTGACTGCACATTGTGACACCGTTCTCCTCATCAGTACAGTGACTGCACATTGTGACATCGTTCTCCTCGTCAGTACAGTGACTGCACATTGTGACATCGTTCTACTCATCAGTACAGTGACTGCACATTGTGACACCGTTCTCCTCATCAGTACAGTGACTGCACATTGTGACACCGTTCTCCTCATCAGTACAGTGACTGCACATTGTGACATCGTTCTACTCATCAGTACAGTGACTGCACATTGTGACATCGTTCTCCTCATCAGTACAGTGACTGCACATTGTGACATCGTTCTCCTCGTCAGTACAGTTACGGCACATTGTGACACCGTTCTCCTCATCAGTACAGTGACTGCACATTGTGACACCGTTCTACTCATCAGTACAGTGACTGCACATTGTGACACCGTTCTCCTCATCAGTACAGTGACTGCACATTGTGACACCGTTCTCCTCGTCAGTACAGTGACTGCACATTGTGACATCGTTCTCATCAGTACAGTTACGGCACATTGTGACATCGTTCTCCTCGTCAGTACAGTTACAGCACATTGAGACATCGTTCTCCTCATCAGTACAGTTACGGCACATTGTGACATCGTTCTCCTCATCAGTACACTTACGGCACATTGTGACATCGTTCTCCTCATCAGTACAGTGACTGCACATTGTGACATCGTTCTCCTCATCAGTACACTTACGGCACATTGTGACACCGTTCTCCTCGTCAGTACAGTTACGGCACATTGTGACATCGTTCTCCTCATCAGTACAGTTACGGCACATTGTGACATTGTTCTCCTCATCAGTACAGTGACTGCACATTGTGACATCGTTCTCATCAGTACAGTGACTGCACATTGTGACATCGTTCTCCTCGTCAGTACAGTTACGGCACATTGTGACATCGTTCTCCTCGTCAGTACAGTTACGGCACATTGTGACACCGTTCTCCTCAGTACAGTGACGGCACATTGTGACATCGTTCTCCTCATCAGTACAGTGACTGCACATTGTGACATCGTTCTCCTCGTCAGTACAGTTACGGCACATTGTGACATCGTTCTCCTCGTCAGTACAGTTACGGCACATTGTGACATCGTTCTCCTCGTCAGTACAGTTACAGCACATTGTGACATCGTTCTCCTCATCAGTACAGTGACGGCACATTGTGACATCGTTCTCCTCATCAGTACAGTTACGGCACATTGTGACATCGTTCTCCTCATCAGTACAGTTACGGCACATTGTGACATCGTTCTCCTCATCAGTACAGTTACAGCACATTGTGACATCGTTCTCCTCATCAGTACAGTGACTGCACATTGTGACATCGTTCTCCTCGTCAGTACAGTTACAGCACATTGTGACATCGTTCTCCTCATCAGTACAGTGACTGCACATTGTGACATCGTTCTCCTCATCAGTACAGTGACTGCACATTGTGACATCGTTCTCCTCATCAGTACAGTTACGGCACATTGTGACATCGTTCTCCTCGTCAGTACAGTTACAGCACATTGTGACATCGTTCTCCTCATCAGTACAGTTACGGCACATTGTGACATCGTTCTCCTCATCAGTACAGTTACGGCACATTGTGACATCGTTCTCCTCATCAGTACAGTTACTGCACATTGTGATAATGTTCTCATTAGTGCGGTTACTGCACATTGTGACATCATCGTTCTCATCAGTACAGTGACTGCACATTGTGACATCGTTCTACTCATCAGTACAGTTACGGCACATTGTGACATCGTTCTCCTCATCAGTACAGTTACGGCACATTGTGACATCGTTCTCCTCATCAGTACAGTTACTGCACATTGTGATAATGTTCTCATTAGTGCGGTTACTGCACATTGTGAGACCGCTCTCCTTCGTCGGTACGGTTACAACACATTGTGACACCATTCTCGTCAGTACGGTTACAGCACATTCTGACGCCGTTCTCCTCGTTGGTATGGTTACGGCACATTGACACCGTTCCACTCATCGGTACGGTTACAGCACATTGTGACATCGTTCTCTTCGTCAGTACAGTTATGGCACATTGTAACACCTTTCTTGTCTGTACGGTTACTGCACATTGTGACATCGTTCTACTCGTCAGTACAGTTACTGCACATTGTGACATCGTTCTACTCGTCAGTACAGTTACTGCACATTGTGACATTGTTCTCCTCGTTGGTACGGTTACGGCACATTGTGACATCGTTCTACTCGTCAGTACAGTTACGGCACATTGGGACCCTGTTCTCCTCGTCGACAAGGTTATTGCACATTGTGACACCGTTCTACTTGTCGGTACAGTTACTGCACATTGTGACACAGTTCTCCTCACTGGTACGGTTACGTCAAATTGTGATAATGTTCTCATTAGTGCGGTTACTGCACATTGTGAGACCGCTCTCATCGTTGGTACGATTATGGGCACATTGTGACACCGTTCTCCTCGTCTGTACAGTTACGGCACATTGCGACAACGCTCTCCTCGTCGGTACGGTTACAACACATTGTGACACAATTCTCGTTGGTACGGTTACAGCACATTCTGACGCCATTCTCCTCGTTGGTACGGTTACAGCACATTCTGATGCCATTCTCCTCGTTGGTATGGTTACAGCACATTGACACTGTTCTACTCATCGGTACAGTTACTGCACATTGTGACACTGTTCTCCTTGTCGATGTAGGTACTGCACATTGTGACAACGCTCTCATCGGTACGGTTACGGCACATTGTGACAACGCTCTCATCGGTACGGTTACGGCACATTGTGACAACGCTCTCATCGGTACGGTTACGGCACATTGTGACAACGCTCTCATCGGTACGGTTACGGCACATTGTGACAACGCTCTCATCGGTACGGTTACGGCACATTGTGACAACGCTCTCATCGGTACGGTTACGGCACATTGTGACAACGCTCTCATCGGTACGGTTACGGCACATTGTGACAACGCTCTCATCGGTACGGTTACGGCACATTGTGATAATGTTCTCGTCGTCGTTACGGTTACTGCACATTGTGACACCATTCTCGTCTGTACGTTTACCGCGATACCAGAATTGTCAGTTTTTTGTTTGTCACCATTTTCCAAGCCATATACCGCTGTCCTTTTCTCTTGGCGCTGTGTGGGGTCTGGTTATTTGTGGGGTGAGACGTTTTTGCTGACACCATTATGGGACAGACGTGGTGCTGTGACGGTCTCGGGCGGCCGCGGCGATGCCGCACGTCTGCATTATGTTTATTGACTTTACTTCTCATGGGGGCTGAGGGGGACGGGAATCTTATGTATTTATTCCTCTTCTCTGAGCCTGCAGCCGTCCGATCCCTGGTGCTCATATATACCCCAGCTCGGCAACACACAGGAAATCACAGGCCAGGGGCCAAGGATGCTCCGTAATGATGGCCCAGGGGTCTTCAACAGACCCCCAGGATAACATTCTATCCGCGATCGAGTCACCTGAGGGGGGTGATGGGAGCACAGAATGTCACACCCCCACGCCTGTGAAGTTTTAATGTCAAAGATTAGCAGTGGCATTTAACAGGTTAACAGTCACAGCTTTGGGGCTGTTAGAGGCAGGTCCTGGTTGTCTCACAGAACTACTACCTGCTGGCTATGGGGCGATCCCAGCCCGAGACCTCACCCACACTCCCACTACAGACCTGTGCCATACATGTAAGACGGATGCCAGTAAGGGGTTAAAAAGGTCTCCCTTAAAGCTAACATAAGTACACAGTGATGGCACCAGCGCAGAAGTCGCAGTTCTCTGCTGTTGCTGCAAACAGGTTCTGTGTAATCCCGCCAGTGGCTCCAGTGTAAGGATCTGACGGACGTGGACAAAGGACTAAATTGCGATATCTAGTCAATCCACTCAGAGTATTTCCAAAACATCATGTGGGGTGTTCCCGGTATATGGCAGGTCTTGTGGGGTGTTCCCTGTATACAGGAAGGTCTTGTGGGGTGTTACCGGTATACGACTTGTCTTGTGGGGTGTTCTCTGTATACGGTAAGGTCTTGTGGGGTGTTCTCTGTATACGGTAAGGTCTTGTGGGGTGTTCCCTGTATACGGGAAGGTCTTATGGGGTGTCTCCTGTATACGGCAGGTCTTGTGGGGTGTTCCCTGTATACGGTGTGTTCTCGGTTTATGGCAGGTTCTGTAGGGTGTACACGGCAGGTCTTGTGGGGTGTCCCCTGTATATGGCAGGTCTTGTGGGGTGTTTCCTGTATATGGCAGGTCTTGTGGGGTGTTTCCTGTATACGGGAGTTCTTGTGGGGTGTTATCGGTATACGACTTGTCTTGTGGGGTGTTCCCTGTATATGGGAAGGTCTTTTGGGGTGTCCCCTGTATACGGCAGGTCTTGTGGGGTGTTCCCTGTATACGGTGTGTTCTCGGTTTATGGCAGGTTCTGTAGGGTGTACACGGCAGGTCTTGTGGGGTGTCTCCTGTATACGGCAGGTCTTGTGGAATGTTCCCGGTATATGGCCGGTCTTGTGGGGTGTTCCTGGTCTACAGCAGGAGTTGGGGGTGTTCAACAGTATACAGCAGGTCATGTGGGCTATCCTGGCATACAGGTGTTATGGGGTGTTACCATTTTCCGGCGAATCTTGTGGGGGTGTTCGCAGTATAAAGCAGGTCATGTTTAGTTTTCCTGGAATACGGCAGGACTTGGTGATTTGACTGGTACATCTTAATTTTTCATTTACACTGAACATCATGTAAATATTTTGCCGGTATTGATGTTGGATGTATTCAGTGAGGCCTGGCCGCTATTGATGAAGGACATATCTGGTGGGGCCTGGCCGGCATTGATGGTGGATATTTTCAGGACTACCAGGTCTGTATTGATGGCGGACATATCCGGTGTGGTCTTGATGGAGGCGACCCATCTATGGCTGATTTGAAGCTTGATAATAACTTCCACTCTCTCCTCTCCTCAGTAATATTGATGATGCCTCCGACTCTGTGGATACTGCTGGTGAGCAGGACGATGATGATGAGGAGGATGAAGACTATGTTCATGAGGTTCCCGACTATGTTACAGACTGGAATGAAGAATATGACGAGGATGCAGACTCTTATGATGAAGATTATGATTCCGAAAACCTGGAGCCAGACTCCTTCATCTTTGAGGATTATGATGGAGAAGTCTACAATTGACCCTCCCCCTCTTCATTTCAGTGGTGTGGTACTCTCACATAAGCCACTTTTTACATTTCTCCCTACGCCCCTCGCCCATGTGCCTGGGGGTGATCACGTTGAGCATTGCACGGCTAATTCCCGATAATTCACTGATTGCCTCCGGTCCAGATGACGATGCTGGACCTCTCTAAACCTTTATATTTATAATTAAGAGTTATTTTTATTAATCTTGTTTATTTTCTGTTTCATTGTGACACCCCACTGTTAACCGTTAGTGGAGAATGGCGCCTGTGGCGGGTAAAGGTTGGCGTGAGGCGGTGCAGCCGGAATACTCTGCAGCTTCCTCGAAAAATATGTTGAGCTTGTTTAATAAAGTTGCAGTTAAGCTGTGACCAGAGTGGCAGTCTATGATTTGTGGAGTGGAAGAGCAAGGAGAGTCTGTGATTTGTGGGGTGGATGAGCGAGGAGAGTCTGTGATTTGTGGGGTGGATGAGCGAGGAGAGTCTGTGATTTGTGGGGTGGATGAGCGAGGAGAGTCTGTGATTTGTGGGTGGATGAGCGAGGAGAGTCTGTGATTTGTGGGGTGGAAGAGCAAGGAGAGTCTGTGATTTGTGGGGTGGATGAGTGAGGAGAGTCTGTGATTTGTGGGGTGGAAGAGCAAGGAGAGTCTGTGATTTGTGGGGTGGAAGAGCAAGGAGAGTCTGATTTGTGGGGTGGATGAGCGAGGAGAGTCTGATTTGTGGGGTGGATGAGCAAGGAGAGTCTGATTTGTGGGGTGGATGAGCGAGGAGAGTCTGTGATTTGTGGGGTGGAAGAGCAAGGAGAGTCTGTGATTTGTGGGGTGGATGAGTGAGGAGAGTCTGTGATTTGTGGGGTGGATGAGTGAGGAGAGTCTGTGATTTGTGGGGTGGAAGAGCAAGGAGAGTCTGTGATTTGTGGGGTGGAAGAGCAAGGAGAGTCTGATTTGTGGGGTGGATGAGCGAGGAGAGTCTGATTTGTGGGGTGGATGAGCAAGGAGAGTCTGATTTGTGGGTGGATGAGCGAGGAGAGTCTGATTTGTGGGGTGGATGAGCAAGGAGAGTCTGATTTGTGGGGTGGATGAGCGAGGAGAGTCTGTGATTTGTGGGGTGGATGAGCGAGGAGAGTCTGTGATTTGTGGGGTGGAAGAGCAAGGAGAGTCTGATTTGTGGGGTGGATGAGCGAGGAGAGTCTGATTTGTGGGGTGGATGAGCAAGGAGAGTCTGATTTGTGGGGTGGATGAGCGAGGAGAGTCTGTGATTTGTGGGGTGGATGAGCGAGGAGAGTCTGTGATTTGTGGGGTGGAAGAGCAAGGAGAGTCTGTGATTTGTGGGGTGGATGAGTGAGGAGAGTCTGTGATTTGTGGGGTGGAAGAACAAGGAGAGTCTGTGATTTGTGGGGTGGAAGAGCAAGGAGAGTCTGATTTGTGGGGTGGATGAGCGAGGAGAGTCTGATTTGTGGGGTGGATGAGCAAGGAGAGTCTGATTTGTGGGGTGGATGAGCGAGGAGAGTCTGTGATTTGTGGGGTGGATGAGCGAGGAGAGTCTGTGATTTGTGTGGTGGAAGAGCAAGGAGAGCCTGTGATTTGTGGGGTGGAAGAGCAAGGAGAGTCTGTGATTTGTGGGGTGGAAGAGCAAGGAGAGTCTGTGATTTGTGGGGTGGAAGAGCAAGGAGAGTCTGTGATTTGTGGGGTGGATGAGCGAGCAGAGTCTGTGATTTGTGGGGTGGATGAGCAAGCTGAAATTACCTGCAAGGAGCAGTGTCTACGACAGTATACAGTGGGTACGGAAAAGTATTCAGACCCCTTTACATTTTTCACTCTTTGTTTCATTGCAGCCATTTGGTAAATGCAAAAAAGTTCATTTTTTCTCATTAATCTGCACCCCATCTTTACTGAAAAAAACAGAAATGTAGAAAATTTGGAAATTTATTGAAAAAGAAAAACGGAAATCTCCCATGGTCATAAGTATTCAGACCCTTTGCTCAGTATTGGGTAGAAGCACCTTTTGACCTAGTACAGCCATGAGTCTTCTTGGGATTGATACAAGTTTTTCACCCCTGGATTTGGGGATCCTCTGCCATTCTTCCTGGCAGATCCTCTCCAGTTCCGTCAGGTTGGATGGTGAACGTTGGTGGACAGCCATTTTCAGGTCTTCAGAGATGCTCCATTGGGTTTAGGTCAGGGCTCTGGCTGGGTCAGTCAGGAATGGTCACAGAGTTGTTCTGAAGCAGGGTGGATTTGATTTAAATCAAAGTTTCTACCAGACCGGTATATCTAATTTCATCATGTGCGATACGCCCCAGACCGGTGTATCTAATTTCATCATGCGCGATATGCCCCAGACCGGTGTATCTAATCCCATAATGCGATACACTACACTCAGCCCTGTATCTAGATACATGCAGTGTGTCATGTGCTGTGAATAATCCCAGTGTGTGATACTCTCCACGTATCTGTGCTCAGTTTATAATACAGCGAGCAGCATGAACTAACAGAATAGATGCTGCCGGTCGTCCTCAGTGACAGCCTACTTGTCAGTATCACTGGCAGTCCCCAACAAAATGGCTCCGCTCTGTGAGCCTAAACTACATCCTCTGTTATTACAAACTCCTAGTAACGGAGGAGAGAAGTCACACGTGATCAGACCCCGCCTGCATTTACTACTGTCGCAATACGAGCTAGCAGTTTATATTTCAGCAGCTGCTCTGCCTAGTGTTTAAAAGTGGAAATACCAAACATTTCAGCTGCAGATGGAAGGGAGGGAGACACAGTACTTCATTACTGATGGGTAGGCAGAGCCCAGACGGGATAGTCACCTCAGATTATAAAGAGTGTTGACCGGCCCCTCCAGCTCGGGCTCCTCCTACTCAGCTCTCCAGTTTACAATTTGAGGTCTCAGAGAATAGTCGCTGCTGGAAGCAGCTCCTCAGAAGACTTTATTATTTTTATCGGACAAGAGACTTGGATCACCAGAAGTGGTCTAGAGGTCTCAGGGGTCTCAGCGCTGCTGGACTCCCACCTCTCCCTTGGCGGATCTGTATTACCCTGAGGGTGGTCCCTGCAGAAACCAGCCGGCCCGGGGGGATGAGGATGGCTTCCCTGGCGGGGACGCACACCCCGCTCAGGGGTCACTGCGATCTCCGCCCTGGGGGGAAGCATGGGCACGCGCCAGAAACCCCTGGGGGTCCCTGTGGCGCATAACGGGGTGAGTACTCCACATGTTTATCAGTGTGTTGAGTGATTCACTGGCTGCTGCGGCAGCCGCTGGTACAGTTTCATGTGGTGATTTTGTGTATTTTGTCCGCAGGTGGATGCCTGCAGGACGGGGATCGCGGTACCGGAGAAGGGGAGTCCCGCGCTTTTTTTTTTAAGGCGGGGGGCGTGGCTTCGCGTCTCCCGGGCAGGAAACGCTCTCTGAGCGCGCTTTCCTGCTTCTTTCTCTTCCGGCTGCCTCCTCAGTGCGGCGGCCATTACAGCGCACCGGGCTCCTCTTCCTCTCTGCTCTCCTGCACAAGTGAAGAACACAGCACCGCAAAACTGTGAGTCGCTTCTGCCCAATCGGGGCAGAAGCTTAGAGAATCTTTTTCTCTCCCCCGTAGCGCAGGTTGCCACACGCTGAGTTTAGCGACGCTATTTGGGTCGCTGGAGGTTTTTGCGATGCAGAGTTGATCGCAATGATTTAGCGATTTAAGTGTGGTATTTTTTTGAGACGTTTTTTCTGTCTCTGCCTGCTGCCTCATTGAGGCTCCTGGAACTCGCACATCTGTCACTTGAATACAGGTTGTGAAGAGTTTTGTGATTTTAACCCCTTATCAAGCGGTTAAATCTTAATGGTGGCTGGGGTAACCTTTTTTCTTTAAGAGTTAACCCTTCAGCGTCTGGTTAAAAGGTTTTCTTCCTAAAACCACATTTTTTCGTGTTACTATCAGTGTAACCTGTCATTGTACTGAATAAGATATGTCAGATCAGGGCACAGGTGCGGATCATCATCCAGCTCCGTTACGAGATCAGTCTCGCATATCTGACACACAGACCTCGACATCGAGTGCAGCGGTCGGAGGACCCAGTGACGCAAAAATGGAGGCTCTCACTCGTTTGATTGATAGCCTGTCTAACCTTATAGGTTGTTGGGTGTCAGCCAAACCCCCTCATAGCAGGAAGCGTCATAGGCCGGTATCTTTTCGCTCGTATAGCGACTCAGAGAGTTCTGACGTGGAGGGTTCCCCTTTAAGTTCAGAGGGGATATCCGAATCGGATAGAGAGGATCGGCAAATGCACTCTGCTTTTTGCTCGGGTCGTGTAGAGGCTTTAATTGAGGCAATGAGGGAGGCGTTACAGTTACAGGAGGATGTAACTACTCGCCCTGGTAAGTCGGCCAGGATGTTCCAGGAGTCGCATAAGTCAGTCGCGACTTTGCCATCGATGATTGAGTTCAACCAGGCAGTGGAGAAGGAGCGTCTGTGCCCAGACAAGCGTTTTCAGGGGACTCGTCTATTGGAGTCACTGTATCCGTGTACTACGGAATCTAATGATTGTTGGATTCATTCTCCCGAGGTGGATGTCTCCTTATCTCAGCTTAGCAAATCTTCTTTACTACCTATTAAAGGGAAGGCGAGTTTGCAGGACCCGCTAGACAGAAGAGCAGAGTCAGCGGCAAAGTCCATTTACGAGGCCGCGGGTTATGGCTTCAGAGCGATGCTAGGCTCCATGTGTGTTTATAAAGCTGCCCTGGTCTGGTTGGGCCGTTTACGGAGGAAATGTGAACCTCAAGTACCTGAGGTGGATGGACTGTTTGAATTGTTAGAAAGTGCCTTACAATATGGACATGATGCAAACCTGGACACGGTGTCACTGCTGTCCAGGGCTCAATCCTCGGCGGTCTCAGTCAGGAGGGCACTGTGGCTTAGACAGTGGACCGGTGATGCGGTTTCTAAACATGGTTTGCTAGCCTTAGCTTACAAAGGCGGTCAGTTATTTGGATCTGACCTTACGGAACTGATTGCCAAAGCAAAGGCAAGGGAGACCGCTTTACCACAGCGAAGGACTGTGGCTTCTACGTCTGGCAGGCCTGGTACCAATAGTGGTCGACGGTCCTTTCGTTCCAGGGGACGATTCGGTCAGCCCTCATGGGGGTCGGGTCGTCCCTCTTTTTCGGGAAAAAAGACAAATCAGAAATCCCGCGCTCCCTGGAAACAGAGTTTCCATCAAGATAAAAGGGAATCTGACAAAAAGCCCACTAGGGCAGATTGACGCCAGGGTCCCGCTCGAGGGCTCTCGAGTGGGGGGTCGCCTGCTCCATTTCAAATTGACTTGGGTTTCCCGTGTCCCAGACTCCTGGGTGACACGGGTTGTGTCAGCAGGCTATTTCATAGAGTTTTCTTCCCGACCCCCGAACAGTTATTGCCAGTCTCGCATGCCATCAGAGCCCGGGCTATGTGCCGCTTTACTGCAGGAAGTCGGGTTTCTTCTGCAGAAGGGTGTGGTGGTTCCGGTTCCACCAGAAGACAGGGGAAGAGGTTTTTATTCCAACCTCTTTGTAGTCCCCAAAAAGGAGGGAAAGTTTCGCCCCGTCCTGGATCTCAAAAGGTTGAATCGGCATGTCCACGCCCAAAGGTTTCGCATGGAGTCGCTTCGCTCCGTAGTGGCAGCATTGTCACAGAACGATTTTTTGGTGTCAATCGACATACGTGACGCCTATTTGCACGTTCCAATCGGAGTGGCTCACCAGCGTTATCTTCGCTTTGCCATAGGTCAGGATCATTACCAATTTGTGGCTCTACCATTCGGTTTGGCCTCGGCACCCAGAGTCTTTACAAAGATTCTGGCACCTCTCATGGCTATACTTCGAAGGCAGGGAGTCACGATCCTCCCTATCTGGACGATCTTTTGATTGTGGCATCCTCGAAGGAGGAGGCGGTGACGGCTCGCAATCTATCCCTTCAGCTCCTGGAGGACTTCGGGTGGCTGGTCAATTGGGAGAAGTCGTCTCTGGAACCGTCACAATCAATCCTGTTTCTGGGGATGCATTTCGACACAGTACGAGCAGTGGTGTCTCTTCCTCCAGACAAGCAAGCATGTCTTATCCGACATACGCAGGTGATGAGGTCTTCAGTGACAATGTCTCTTCGAAGATGTATGCGTCTTCTGGGGTTGATGGTGGCTTCAATGGAGGCTCTTCCGTTTGCCCAGTTTCATTCCAGGGCGCTCCAAGGGTTTATTCTAAATCGCTGGGATCGGTCGCAGACCTCACTGGATTGCAGTGTGGTTATCTCCCGCAAGGTACGAGAGTCTCTGGGATGGTGGATCCGTTCAACAGAATTGTCTCGGGGGAAGTCCTTTCTTCCTCTGAAGTGGTCAGTCATAACCACCAATGCCAGCCTGACGGGCTGGGGGGGCGTTTGGAACGATCTCTGGGTTCAGGGAGTATGGTCACCAGAGGAGTCTGTCTTGCCGATCAACATCCTCGAATTGAGGGCAATTTTCCTTTGCCTCCAACACTGGACGGTCCCTTTACACGGTCTGCCTGTCCGAGTGCAGACAGACAATGCGACGGCGGTCGCTTATATCAATCACCAAGGCGGAACGAGGAGTTCCAGGCTTATGGTGGAGGTATCTCGGATCCTGATATGGGCAGAGTCCAGGGTCCCAGCCATCTCGGCGATCCACATCCCAGGAGTTCAGAATATCACGGCGGACTTTCTAAGTCGCGAGAGGATGGATCCCGGAGAATGGAGTCTCCATCCGGACATTTTTGCACTGCTGTGCTCCCGTTGGGGAACTCCTCAGGTGGATCTGATGGCATCCAGGGCCAATGCCAAGTTACCGACATTCGTGTCCAGGTACAGGGATCCGAAGGCTGTAGCGGTGGATGCTCTGGTGGCCCCGTTGGACCAATTCAATCTAATCTATGTGTTCCCGCCGATTTCTATGCTACCTCTGGTACTCCGTCGTATCAGGATGGAGAGGATCTCAGCTATTTTGATAGCTCCAGATTGGCCAAGGAGGACGTGGTTCTCGACACTGGTGTCGCTTCTAGCGGCACCGCCATTTTCACTTCCTCTTCGTCCGGACCTGTTAACCCAAGGGCCCGTCCGTCATCCAGACCTGAAGTCTCTGCGTTTGACGGCGTGGCTCTTGAAACCGAAATTTTGACCCGTAGAGGTTTTTCAGCCGAAGTCATTGCTACTCTGCGTGCTGCTAGAGGTCCAGCTACTACTAGGATTTACCACAGGACTTGGGAAGCCTTCTTTTTGTGGTGTTCGAGTTCTTCAAAGAACCCAAGAAAATTTTCTATTCCCAATTTGTTGGCTTTTATGCAACACGAGTTGGACAAAGGTTTGGCCATTAGCACCCTGAGGGGTCAGGTTTCGGCTCTGTCTTTACTGTTTCGGAGGGCTATCGCCTCGCGTAGGGACGTGCGTTCCTTTTTTCGTGGAATAACCCGTCAGTTTCCACCGCGGAGAACTCTTCTATCTCCTTGGCGGCTCAATCTTGTTTTGGAGGCTCTTCAACATCAGCCTTTTGAGCCTATGGATTCGGTTAGCCTTTATTTACTTTCTTGGAAGGTGGCCTTCCTAGTGGCAGTTACCTCTTTGAGGAGGGTTTCGGAGTTGGCGGCTCTTTCTTGCTCGCCTCCCTTCTTGGAGTTTCACCCGGATCGTGTAGTGCTTCGCACTCGGGGCGACTTCCTACCTAAGGTGGTGTCGCGATTCCATGTTAACCAGGATATTGTGTTGCCTTCTCTTTGTCCGAGGCCAAGGACTGTGAAGGAACGGGCCTTGCACACATTGGATTTGGTGCGGGCTTTGAAATTCTACTTGAATGTTACTCAAGGATTTCGGAAATCAGACTCTCTGTTTGTTATTCCAGCAGGTCGTCGACGTGGTCAGCGAGCTTCCAAGGATTCTATAGCTCGTTGGATTCGGTCGGCCATTTTGGAGGCTTACCGACTTAAGGGCGAACCTTGCCCGATTAAACTTCGAGCTCACTCCACGAGGGCTGTGGGCTCATCGTGGGCCTTTCATCAAGGGGCCTCGGCGGCTCAGCTCTGCCGGGCGGCGACCTGGCGCTCCGTTCACACTTTTACAAAATTTTATAAGGTGGACGTTAGTGCTTCCGCTGATGCAGCCTTGGGACGTAGGGTCCTGCAGGCAGCGGTAGTTTAAGAGTCTAGTTAACTTGTTTGGCGCCTGTTGCGCTTTTATTCAGGTTGTTGGGTTTCTGCCTATTTTGGTTTTGTTTCCCACCCTAATGTTTTGAACTGCTTTGGGACGTCCCATCAGTAATGAGTGTCTCCCTCCCTTCCATCTGCAGCTAAAAGACGGATTTTGGTAAGAACTTACCTGTAAAATCCTTTTCAGCGAAGGAAGGGAGGGAGACACAGATCCCTCCCATGGCAGAAGTGTGTTGTTAATTTACAGAAGCAGCGTGGCCCTTCTCTGATAGCGATTTCTGGGCTGAGGTCGACGCGCTACGGCTCTGTTCCAGCATTGCCAGCTCATCGCAGTGGTCAGGTTCCGTGAGTAGTACCTGGAACTGTGTGGTTTTTTGCCTATCTGCATGCATAACCTGTATTCTTGTGTTTTTTTGTCTCTGAAGTTCTTCAGAAGGGGTTATGTTGCTCCGCTGGTGATATTGCTCTTCCTTAAGCTTGTGTACAACTGAGTAAGCTGAGTAGGAGGAGCCCGAGCTGGAGGGGCCGGTCAGCACACTCTTTTTAATCTGAGGTGACTATCCCGTCTGGGCTCCGCCTACCCATCAGTAATGAGTGTCTCCCTCCCTTCCTTCGCTGAAAAGGATTTTACAGGTAAGTTCTTACCAAAATCCGTCTTTTAAAATTATTTTTCAGATTTTATTTCTCGATCACCGGCAGTAGTTCTTGCTACTTTAACTTGCAAGTAGATGAAGATTTTTAGAATCACTTTTTATATTACTTTTTTCTCCCCTGTTTAATGGGTTAATCATTCATATTTGGACACACTTAGATTCACATTCTTCTTGTGTTGTGCAGATCTATTCCACTCCAAACAATCAGAAACATATTGTCTAACTTCTTGGACTTGGCACTGAAGGGGTTGATTCTGTATTCATATAGGTTTGTAGAACAATAGGATTAAGGTCTTTTTCTCAATTCTGTTCATGTTGTAACATTTTTGCCGTGAAGAAGAGGCTGGGACCTCTGCGGAGTCAAATTCAGTTTTGAGAACTGCGTAAGTAAAGCGAGCGTCTGTGATAATATAGGAGAGAAGCTGCCCACTAATCCTACAGAAACCTCTGGAAGAGCATGGCATTGTGAATGTTACACATATACAGCCTTTATTCTACTGAGTTAAACAACTCAGCTTTATCTCATGATGGAAGAACCTTTGGATGGTAAAATATTTTCCTCAAAAAGCAGTTTATTGAAAAAAATCCGATTTAAATCAAAAAAATCCGATTTTTTTTTTTTTTTTTTTTTTTTAAAAAATCATTGATTTTTATCCACCCTGTTCTGAAGCCACTCCTTTGTTATTTTAGCTGTGTGCTTAGGGTCATTGTATTGTTGGAAGGTGAACCTTCAGCCAAGTCTGAGGTCCAGAGCACTCTGGAAGAGGTTTTCATCCAGGATATCTCTGTACTTGGCCACATTCATGTGTCCTTCAATTGCAACCAGTCGTCCTGTCCCTGCAGCTGAAAAACACCCCCATATCATGATGCTGCCACCACCATGTTTCACTGTTGGGATTGTATTGGGCAGGTGATGAGAAGTGCCTGGTTGTCTCCACACATACCGCTTAGAATTATCACCAAAAGTTCTATCTTCAACTCATCAGACCACAGATCTTATTTCTCACAGTCTGGGAGTCCTTCATGTGTTTTTTAGTAAACTCTATGCGGGCTTTCATATGTCTGACACTGAGGAAATACATTTTTGGCACTCAACTTGTAAAATAGATGAATTTTATTAGCAGTCACTGGTAAACGTTTCGGTCAGTACATCTGACCTTCCTCAATACTCCAACTGCTCCTGAGGTGTCTGTATGAATAACACATGGGAGACATTCAGAGAATTTATAACTCCCATCTTGGTTAATGTGGGGTCCTAAAATGGGTCCTGTGGTGGATAGTGGTGTCTCCTGCCGTGTAAGACAGGCTCAAACAGGCTGCTGGAAAGGCACTGGGAGTCTGGATCTGTAAACACGCTGTGGAAGCAAGAAAGGCAGAAGTCTGCTGCAGAAGGAGCCTGTTTGAGCCTGTCTCACCTATGCGCCTTTCACATTGGCTTCCAGTTCCCCTCTTCCATTATTGTGAGTGTCTGCTCCTGATTTACAGCTTCTGAGCCATTCTCATTTATTTAGGGATTTTTTCTCATCCAGCTACCTTTTGGAGATTGCATTCTATTTTGTCCAGTGTTCCTTTGACAAGTATTCTGATGAAGGTCCCATAGTTGGACCGAAAACGTTCAATTGTTTCGTGTCTGGATGCACCTTTATTAAACAAATTCTCGTGTTACACATTTGAGTGCCAAGTTATTTTTTGACTTACATTTATCAGGTTGGATACCTGACTTGAGCACCTATTATCGTTTTTAGTTGAGTGCCGTGTTTTCTCCTATATATATTCCTGCCGTGTAAGAACGCAGCCCTGGAACAAGCGGTGGACACCGCATTCTTACACGGCAGGAGACCCCACTATCACCACCGATAGTCGTGACATCCAATTGGTCCTCTTTCCAGGTCCTTCTCACATACAACTCTATATGATTTTGCTTTGAAAGATATCTGAACTGTTTTGTACATTGGACTAACACAGTGAACCCTCTCCGATTTAACACCTAGTCACAGGACCCATTTTAGGACCCCACCTTATCCAAGATGGGAGTTATAAATTCTCTGAATGTCTCCCATGTGTTATTCATACAGACACCTCAGGAGCTGTTGGAGTATTGAGGAAGGTCAGATGTACTGACCGAAACATTTACCAGTGACTGCTAATAAAATTCATCTATTTTACAAGTTGAGTGCCAACAATTTATTTACTATTATTCTGGTGTGGGAACCTCTTTTGAGCACCATCACAGCTGTGCCACGTTATATATTCATACAATGGCACTGATGAAAGGCTTACATCGGGCCACTCTGCCATAAAGACCCGACTAGTGGGGGGTTGCAGTGATCGTTGACTTTGTGGAACTTTTTTCCATCTCCCTTCTCCAAACTCTCCCCTCTCCAATCCATTCTGAATGCTGCAGCCAGGATCATATTCCTCACCAATCGTTATACCGATGCCTCTACCTTGTGCCAGTCATTACACTGGTTATCCATCCACTCCAGAATTCAGTATAAACTTCTTACCCTCACTCAAAACCAGGGGAGGAGTCCCGAGGAGATAATTTGCATATTCCCAGTGCCTTCTGGGATAAGTGAAGAGTCTCCGCGAGCTCAAGGAACACTGGATTTTGGCTGTTGCAGCTGAAAGGAGGACATCAGTAAACCAGGGGAGGAGTCCCGAGGAGATAATTTGCATATTCCCAGTGCCTTCTGGGATAAGTGAAGAGTCTCCGTGAGCTCAAGGAACACTGGATTTTGGCTGTTGCAGCTGAAAGGAGGACATCAGTAAACCAGGGGAGGAGTCCCGAGGAGATAATTTGCATATTCCCAGTGCCTTCTGGGATAAGTGAAGAGTCTCCGTGAGCTCAAGGAACACTGGATTTTGGCTGTTGCAGCTGAAAGGAGGACATCAGTAAACCAGGGGAGGAGTCCCGAGGAGATAATTTGCATATTCCCAGTGCCTTCTGGGATAAGTGAAGAGTCTCCGCGAGCTCAAGGAACACTGGATTTTGGCTGTTGCAGCTGAAAGGAGGACATCAGTAAACCAGGGGAGGAGTCCCGAGGAGATAATTTGCATATTCCCAGTGCCTTCTGGGATAAGTGAAGAGTCTCCGCGAGCTCAAGGAACACTGGATTTTGGCTGTTGCAGCTGAAAGGAGGACATCAGTAAACCAGGGGAGGAGTCCTGAGGAGATAATTTGCATATTCCCAGTGCCTTCTGGGATAAGTGAAGAGTCTCCGCGAGCTCAAGGAACACTGGATTTTGGCTGTTGCAGCTGAAAGGAGGACATCAGTAAACCGCGCGCCGCTAGTTTTGGCTTATATTTCACCGCTTGATTATCTCTTGAACAATAAGAACATGGAAGAGGCCAGGAGCCATGTGGTGAGCTGCATTTCTTGCTACATGTTCATAGACTTACCAGTGGAAAAGCCAAACTTCACATGCCACAAATGCAAGCTTGTGTCCCTGTTGGAGGAAAAGTTGCAAAATCTGGAAGAGAGGTTATCTACATTGAAGACCATTAAGGAAGGTGAAGAGTTCTTAGACAGAGCAGAATTATCTCTTCATGGTACAGAAAGAGAAGAAATTCGAAGTGCAACTGAAGAAACAGAGGAATGGAAGCATGTGACCCAGAGAAGCAGGAGGATCAGGAGGCAGTCAGCACCAATTCTGCTCAGAAACCAGTACCAGGCTCTTACACAGGAGAACGATGAAGAAATACATCAGGATAAGACTTTGCCCACAAACAATAACCTTGTAAGCCCTCAGAGTCCTCCTGGATGGAGAAAGAAAAATGTTGTGAAGAAGAAACGGAGAGTTGTTGTCATGGGCGATTCCCTGTTGAGAGGAACAGAGGCCGCTATCTGCAGACCGGATATAACCTCAAGAGAAATGTGCTGTCTTCCAGGTGCAAAAATTAAAGATGTGTCTGACAGGATATCAGGACTCTTCAGACCTAAAGATGACTACCCATTCCTGCTAATACATGTGGGGACAAATGACACCACAAGAAGTGACCTGGAAACCATCTGCAGTGACTTTGAAAACTTAGGTAAGAAAGTGAAAGAACTGGGAGCGCAGGTGGTCTTCTCCTCCATCCTTCCAGTGGATGGCCATGGAACAAGGAGGTGGAATAAGATTCTGCAGGTGAACAACTGGCTACGTCGATGGTGCCGTCAGCAAGGATTTGGATTTCTGGATCACGGAGTGAATTACCTGTACGATGGACTACTTGCTAGAGATGGGGTGCACCTTACGAAGACTGGAAAACATGTATTTGGAAGTCGCCTTGCTACACTCATCAGGAGAGCTTTAAACTAGAACAATGTGGGAAGGGAAGCAAAACGCCAGCAAAAGCCATACACCTGACAAATGCTATTGAGAACTCTGCTATTAGAAGTGAAGGGGAAGAACAAAGACAAAAAAATCTACATAATAAAAATATTGAAGAAAGAGAAACCAATCACAAACTAAAATGTTTCTATACGAATGCACAAAGCATGGGCAACAAACAAGGAGAACTGGAGCTACTAACGCAGGAGAAGAAATATGATGTCATTGGAATCACTGAGACTTGGTGGGACGATACACATGATTGGAATACAAGGCTAGAAGGTTACAACTTATTTGCAAGAAACAGACTTGATAAACGAGGAGGAGGTGTCGCATTGTATGTTAGAAAAGCGTATATCTGCACAGAGATTGACGCTTCAGAGACTGGGAGTTCTGTGGAAACTGTTTGGGTAAGAATACAAGGACAGAACAATGGAAAGGACACCATTGTAGGCATTTACTACAGGCCGCCTGTGCAAGCTGAAGATATGGATGAACTCTTTATGCATCAAATGGCCAAGTTCTCCAAAAAATATGACATAGTGGTCATGGGAGATTTCAACTATCCAGACATTTGTTGGGAATCTCTCTCAGGCAAAACTAACAGGTCCAGGAAATTCTTATCCTCTCTTGCTGACAACTTTATCTTCCAAAAGGTAATGGAGAAAACAAGGGGATCTGCTACCTTGGATCTAATCCTCATAAACAGGGAGGAAATGGTGGAGGAGGTAAGAGTGGCTGGGACCCTAGGAGGTAGTGACCATGCTATTTTAGAATTTTGGATAACAAGAGGAGGAAGACCTGTGAAGACTCAAACGTCAAGGTTAGATTTCAGAAAGGCAGATTTTAAGGAACTCAGAAAGAGAATTGGAGGGATCCAATGGCTGGATATCCTTAAGGCAAAAATGTCCAGGAAGGATGGGAAATCTTGAAAAATGAGATTCTCAGCACAATCGTTAACAATTCCGAAAAGAGGGAAGAATGGGAAGCATTTAAGGAAACCAGGATGGATGAACATAGAACTTAAACACATGCTAAAAAGGAAGAAAGAAATGTTTATCAAATGGAGAGAGGGAGGCATATCTAAAGAAGAATATAATGCTGTCTGCAGAACCTGCAGGGCACAAATCAGATTATCTAAAGCTGACAATGAATTAAGGCTTGCAAGTGACGTCAAAAGCAACAAAAAAGGATTTTGGGGATACGTCAAAAGTAAAAGAAAAGTCAAAGATGCTATAGGATTTTTACAGGATGAAAATGATGAAATGGTAAGTCAGGATGTTGAGAAGGCTGAACTTTTAAATTCCTATTTTGCATCTGTTTTCTCTCAGAAAGGAAATGTAACATCAACTGATCTTCACTGTCCTATTAAAGGAATAGAAGAATCCAGGATATCTATAAACAGAAAGACAGTGAGGAAACACTTAGCTAACCTAAATGAATTCAAGTCTCCAGGTCCAGATGAATTACACCCCAGGGTACTGAAGGAGATAGCAGAAGAAATTCTTGAACCACTGTCCATAATCTTTGAAAATTCTTGGAGAACAGGAGAAGTCCCAGAAGACTGGAGAAGAGCAAATGTTGTTCCTATCTTCAAAAAGGGGAAGAAGGTGGACCCAGGGAACTACAGGCCGGTGAGTCTGACTTCTATACCAGGAAAGATCTTTGAACAAATTATTAAAGAACATGTATGCAAGTACCTGGATAAAAATGAAGTGATTAAACAGAGTCAGCATGGGTTTGTAACTAATAAGTCATGTCAGACTAACTTAATTTCCTTCTATGACAGAATCACTGACTGGGTGGATCAGGGAAATGCTGTAGATATAGTATATCTTGACTTCAGCAAAGCATTTGACAAAGTATCTCACACAATCCTTATTGAAAAAATGACTAAGTATGGAATGGACAAGGCAACTGTTAGGTGGATTCATAACTGGCTTAGTGATCGGACCCAAAGAGTGGTTGTAAATGGCTGCACATCCAGTTGGAAGAATGTCTCAAGTGGGGTACCACAAGGCTCTGTTTTGGGCCCTGTATTGTTCAACATCTTTATCAATGATTTAGATGAAGGAATTGAGGGTAAACTGATCAAATTTGCTGATGACACAAAGCTAGGAGGGGTAGCTAATACTAGAGAAGACAACAAACTGGAGCAAGTTCAGAGAAGAGCCACCAGAATGGTGACCGGTCTGCAAACCATGTCCTATGAGGAACGGTTGCAGGATTTGGGAATGTTTAGCTTGCAAAAAAGAAGACTGAGAGGAGACTTAATAGCTGTCTACAAATATCTCAAGGGCTGTCACATTGTAGAAGGATCATCTTTATTCTCATTTGCGCAAGGAAAGACTAGAAGCAATGGGATGAAACTGAATGGGAGGAGACACAGATTAGATATTAGAAAAAACTTTTTGACAGTTAGGGTGATCAATGAGTGGAACAGGCTGCCACAAGAGGTGGTGAGTTCTCCTTCAATGGAAGTCTTCAAACAGAGGCTGGATAGACATCTGTCTGGGATGATTTAGAGAATCCTGCTTTGAGCAGGGGGTTGGACCAGATGACCAGGAGGTCCCTTCCAACTCTACCATTCTATGATTCTATGATTCAAAAAAGCTCTCCATGGCTCAGCACCACCCTACATCTCCTCAGCACCACCCTACATCTCTTCCCTCATCTCAGCCTACCATCCTACCCGTGCCCTCCGTTCTGCTAATGACCTGAGGTTAACATTCTCAATAATCAGAACCTCCCACTCCCGGCTCCAAGACTTCTCATGTGCTGCGCCAATTCTTTAGAATTCACTACCCAGGTTAATATGATTAATCCCCAATCCCCCAGTTTTAAGCGTGCCCTAAAAATGCACTTGTTCAGACTGTCCTACCGCCTCAACGCATTAACCTAACTATCCCTCTAGGCCCATTCAAATTTTTTTACCATAATCAGGTTCCTAGCATCATGTTCTCACCCACTTTATGCATTTAATAGTCCTCTGTGTCTGTACTGTTACACATTCTGGCTGATAACCGGTTCATGCAGCATTACAGGAACACCCGATTCTTACACTATGGCCGGTCCGAACAATGAAAGCAATTGTTACCATCCACCTTCCGTGTCTCCCCTTTTTCCTCATAGATTGTAGCTGGGAGCAGCAGGGCCCTTATTCCTCTTGTATCTGCTCTGATCTGTGTTTATTGTTATGCTGTAATGTCTATTGTCTGTACAATTCCCCTCTATAATGTACAGCGCTGCAGAATATGTTGGCGCTTTAGAAATAAAATTATCTCCCTACTGCATCTGTGGAGCTCAGCCACAGTGATCTTGGGGATCTTCTTTACCTCTCTCACCAAGGCTCTTCTCCCACGATTGCTCAGTTTGGCTGGACGGCCAGGTCTAGGACGACTTCTGGAGGTCCCAAACTTCTTCCATGTAAGGATTATGGAGGCCACTGTGCTCTTAGGAACCTTGAGTACTGCAGAAATTCTTCTGTAACCCTGGCCAGATCTGTGCCTTGCCACAATTCTGTCTCTGAGCTCCTTGGCCAGTTCCTTTGACCTCATGATCCTCATTTGGTGTGACATGAACTGTGAGCTGTGAGGTCTTATATAGACAGGTGTCGCCTTTACAAATCAAGTTCTATCAGTGTAATTACACACAGCTGGACTCCGATGAAGGAGTAGAACCATCTCAAGGAGGATCACAAGGAAATGGACAGCATGTGACGTAAATATGAGTGTCTGAAATATCATATGGTCATAAGTATTCAGACCCTTTGCTCAGTTTATCTTTTTTAATACATTTACAAAAATTTCTACATTTGTTTTTTTCAGTAAAGATGGGGTGCAGAGTGTACATTAATGAGAAAAAAATGAACTTTATTGAATTTACCAAATGGCTGCAATGAAACAGAGTGAAAAATTTAAAGGGGTCTGAACACTTTCTGTACCCACTGTAACTGCACGTTATAGACTGCAGTATACTGGTAGGGAAGAACTAATACTGGGCATCATCGCACCTACTGTCCAATGTTGCAGGCTCTTTCCACCCTGCAGGTGCTGCCTCGGAAGTCGGGATCACACCACCATAGAGTGGACCTATCCTGTCCACGTCACCACTCAAGTTTCACGTTTTTGGCTAAGTGTCAAATTTACACACAAAATACTCTTAAGCATAAAGGTGCGGAGATTGTATCTACAGCGCCATCCTTCATGCGCGTGCATATTACATGCCATCTCGAACGCCATCATGTTCACTTCACATCACCTTCATGTGTAAACCAGTCGTTCATCTCCATGGATGCAGTTTCCAAGCAGTGCTGTAAATATAAGTGACCAGATCTGCTGTCCTGTGAACCATAAACTGAATTGAGTCAAATGAAAAATGTTCTTTGTTTTATGGAACTCGGAGCTGAAATATAGAAACTTGCTGTGTTATTCCAGCTTCGCTCTCTTCTACATCAGGACGATGTTGTGTACGGCCTCCTGCTGAGATGCACGTGTCACCACCAGTTATCATCCACCTGGCCTACTTTAATGAATAGCAAGGGTGCACAACAACTGGGACGGGACAGGACTGATGTCAGTGGCATCTGAAGGCAACTTACTAGACACAGGGCAATCAGAATTACTGAGGCCATCAGATTGTCAGCTGAGAACTGACCCTGTTCACATGTGAAGCCATTCATACTAGATATGCCATACACGACCCCAGCAAAGCCTAAAATTGTCCCCTGATGAATCACAAGATCATCTGCTAAAATCTGGTGGTTGAGGTTGTCAGAATTTCCCAGAGAGAACTTTGGAATCTATCATCCAAGCTTTCCTTCCCCACTAAGAATTTGTGCTCTCAATGTCTTTTCAATGCAGGTGAACCCACCAAGTATAAAATCCTAAAATGTTAGCATCGGAAGGGACCTCCAGGTTCATCGTGTCCAACCCCCTGCTCAATGCAGGAGTCACTAAACCATCTCAGGCCTATGTCTGTCCATAACCTGTTTGAAAACTTCCATTGAAGGAGAACTCTTCACCGCTCGTGGCCTGTTCCACTCATTGATCACCTTCACTGTCAAAAAGTTTTCTCTAATCTGTATCTTCTCCCTTTCAGTTTCATCCCATTGCTTTTCGTGTTTCCATGCGAAAATGAGAATAAAGATGAACCCTCTACACTGTGACCGCCCTTCAGATATTGGTAGACAGCTATTAAGTCTCCTCTCAGTCTTCTTTTTTACAAGCTAAACATTCCCAGATCCTTTAACCGTTCCTCCTAGGACATACTTTGCAGTCCGCTCACCATCCTTGTAGCTCTTCTGTGTACTTGCTCCAGTTTTTCATTATGTTTTTTTAAATGTGGTGCCCAGAACTGGACACTATTCCAGATTAGGCCTGAACAAGGAGGAGTAGAGGGGGGTAATTACTGCACGTTATCTACACTCGACGCTTCTCTTAATACATTTTAGAACTCTTTTTGCTGCTGCATCAATCACTGTTGACTAGAGATGAGCGACTTTGCCTCCGGGAGGGTCAAGTCGGGTTTGTCGGCTCGACTTTTCCAAAAGTCGAGTCGAACGAAGTCGGCCGACTATCAGCCGGGTTTCGTCAACAGTCGGAGACCCGACCCCAGTGCAAGTCAATGGGGAATAAAAGTTGGCAGGGAGTGGAGGACAGTAAACACCTACAGTGCCCATTTCACTGCCAACAACATCAATTCTTATTACTTAAGCTCTGGGGGGTTTTTGGCTAAAGTTGTGGGGGGGGCAGTGCTGGCTCCAGGTTTTCGTGGGCCCCGGGTGAAAGAGTCTCAGTGGGCCCCTTTAACACATACCACAATTCATGATAGGTATAGTACAATGACAAATACTTCACTTCTTACATTACATGAGTGATATCTATTGTAAATTCTACAATAGCTCAAAAACCAGACAGTATATTACTCCATAATAATAATAATCTTTATTTATGTAGCGCCAACAAATTCCACAGCGATTTACAGTTTAACAGTTTCAGAACACAAGTCATAGGTAACAACGTTAACAATACAATAATTAAAGCAAAATCAGCCGCCCCTGCTCGTGAGAGCTTACAATCTACAATGAGGTGGGGGAGATACAAAGTACAGGTGTGTATATACAATGGTGCATTTACAATGATGGTCCAGCCATCTTGAGGGAGTGAGGGATGGATGGAGATAGTGAATGGGCTACACACACACACTTACACATAGAATGACTTTGATTAGTGAATGTGATAGGCCGCTCTGAACAAATGTGTTTTGAGGGAGCGCCTGAAACCATGCAAATTGTGGATAGTCCTAATTTCTTGGGGTAGAGCATTCCAGAGGATTGGCGCAGCGCGGGAGAAGTCTTGGAGTCGGGAGTGGGAGGTACGGATTAGTGCAGAGGTTAGTCGAAAGTCGTTTGCAGAGCGCAGCAGTCGGTTAGGCCGATAGATAGAAATGAGGGAGGAGATGTAGGGGGTGCTGCACTGTGGAGAGGATGGGTAGGTGATAGATAGAAATGAGGGAGGAGATGTAGGGGGGCTGCACTGTGGAGAGGACGGGCAGGTGATAGATAGAAATGAGGGAGGAGATGTAGGGGGGCTGCACTGTGGAGAGGAAGTGCAGGGTGATAGATAGAAATGAGGGAGGAGATGTAGGGGGGTGCTGCACTGTGGAGAGGACGGGTAGGGTGATAGATAGAAATGAGGGAGGAGATGTAGGGGGTGCTGCACTGTGGAGAGCTTTGTGGGTAAGAACCAGTACTTTGAATTGTATCCTATAATGAATGGGCAGCCAGTGTAAGGACTGGCGAAGAGCGGACGCGTCCGAGTACCGATTAGCCAGATGGATGACCCTGGCTGCTGCATTAAGGATGGACTGGAGAGGGGATAGTCGAGTAATGGGGAGGCCAAGTAATAGAGCGTTGCAGTAGTCCAGGCGGGAGTGGATCAATGCTACAGTGAGGGTTTTTGTTGTTTCCATGGTGAGAAAAGGGTGGATTCTAGAGATGTTCTTTAGGTGTAGGCGGCAAGAGCGGGCAAGAGATTGTATATGGGAGGTGAAGGAGAGATTGGTGTCAAACATAACACCCAGACAGCGAGTCTGCTGCCGGGGTGTTATTATGGTGCCGCCCACGGAGAGGGAAATGTCAGATTTAGGGAGGTTAGTAGACGGCGGGAGCAGAAGAAGTTCAGTTTTGGAGAGGTTAAGTTTCAGATAGAGAGCAGACATGATGTTGGAGACTGCGGACAGACAGTCGGTGGCGTTCTGTAGTACAGCGGGGGTAAGGTTGGGGGAGGACGTGTATAATTGTGTGTCATCAGCATAAAGATGGTACTGAAAGCCAAATCTGCTGATGGTCTGTCCAATTGGGGCGGTGTAGAGAGAGAAGAGAAGGGGGCCAAGGACTGAGCCCTGGGGTACACCGACAGTGAGAGGAAGAGGAGATGAAGTGGAGCCAGAGAACGAAACACTGAAGGAGCGGTCAGAAAGATAGGAGGAGAACCAGGAGAGAACAGTGTCCTTAATACCTAGTGACTGGAGCCTAGACAGTAGGAGACAGTGGTCAACCGTGTCGAAAGCTGCAGAAAGGTCGAGTAGAATGAGCAGAGAGTGGTCGCCTGTTGTGAATGGGTTTGAGATGAGTTCTGAGCAGAGGCTCCCTCTGGTGGTTACAAGCGGTACTAGTGAGGATTGTGAGGACTGGGAATCAGGTGTTACTGATTGGTCTTATGTAAGGGAGTCATTTTCCCATCAGGGTTGCCGGTGATCAATTGTTCTGGTCTGAATCCTTCTTTCCAGTTTCCCTTGTAGCCTGCTGTGTCGTGTCTGCATCTCCTGCTATCAGATAAGACAATTTCTTATTTTGTGTTTTTGCTATATTTTTGCATTTTGTCCTGCACTTCTGTGGGGGCCTTCAGGGTCCCCTCTGGGGGCTTTTGCCCTCTCAGTTTAGTCCAGCCACTGTGTTTTGTACTTTTGCTTTTTCCAGTTTTTTTTCAGTGGCTGCTGTTTTGTTTTTGTTACACCAGAGAACTAATTTAGGTGGTAGAGGTCGTGTGATCTCAGGTGATTTTGAAATTAGTAGAGTTGGTGTTTTTTCAGGGTTTTCTGAGATTGCAGTAAGTACCCTTCCTATCCTTTTCTATTTAGTTAGTTTGGGCCCCAGCGTTTGCTCATACTATTTTCTTTCTGTGTCAGTATTTCCTCTTGTCTAACCGCCATTACATGTTTGGGGGCTTTCTGTCATCTTTGGGGTTCTGCTCCGGGGCAGATAGCTTTCCTATTTCTATCTTTAGGTGTAGTTAGTTTCTCAGGCTGTGACGAGGCGTCTAGGACCAACGTAGGAACGCTCCACGGCTGCTTCTAGTTGCGGTGGTTAGTCAGGGTACTGCAATCTCATAGATTCCAACTGCTCTGGTGTATTGCCTTTTTTGCCTGCACTCCTCAGCTACCGTAACATAACAGTATCACCGGCCATAAAAAATTGTATGGTACTCACAGAAGGGAAAAAATATTTTGAAGGAAGAAAAGTTGTCAGAGATATTTTTCTGTTTGTTGCATTTTTTTTTATTTTTATTTTTTTTTTTTTCCCTCTGTATCTCTGGGTGCTGGGGAGGATCTTTTTCCCAATGGAGTTTGCACAGTTGTCTGGCCGTGTGGATCAGCTTGCCACTGAGGTTCGGAGTATTGCTATCTATCTTGCTGGGTTGCCTGTTGTGGAACCTAGGATTCCCATGCCAGATTTGTTTTTAGGGGATCGAGCTAAGTTTCAGAATTTCAAAAATAATTGTAAATTTTTTTTTGCCTTAAAATCTAAGTCCTCAGGAAACGCAGCGCAGCAGGTTCAAATTATCATCTCTCTCCTGCGCGGCGATCCTCAGGATTGGGCTTTTTCCCTGATACCTGGGGATCCTGTTTTGAGTGATGTTGATGCGTTTTTTCAGGCTTTGGGGTTATTGTACGATGAGCCTAATGTCACTGATCAAGCTGAAAAAGCCTTGTTGGCATTAAATCAGGGGCTTGATGACGCTGAGTTATACTGTCAGAGATTCCGTAGGTGGGCAGTCCTGACCAAGTGGAATGACGACGCTTTGGCGGCCCTTTTCCGGAAGGGTCTGTCAGATAATGTAAAGGATGTTATGGTGGGATTCCCTGTCCCCTCTGGTCTCAATGATTCTATGTCATTAGCGATTCAAATTGACAGACGTTTGCGTGAGCGGAGAAGTATGCGTGGAGTGGTGTTGCCTTGTGAGCCAGCTGCTGAGCCCATGCAGTGTGATGGAGTGGTGTCTGGGGCACAGCGTCATGAGTTTCGAAAGCGCAATGGGTTATGTTTCTACTGTGGTGATGCCTCTCATGCTATTTCAGTCTGCCCTAAGCGGGGAAGATGTTTTGCACGCTCGGTTGTCTTGGGTAGTGTTCAGACTAAGTTTTTATTAACTGTCACTCTGATATGCTCTCTGTCCTCATTTTCTGCTCAGGCTTTCGTTGATTCTGGAGCAGCTATTAACCTGATGGATTATGATTTTGCTAAACGTTGTGGGTTTCCCTTGATACCCTACAGAAGTCTATTCCTTTACTGGGGATCGATTCTACCCCTTTGGCTGAGAATAAACCTCAGTTCTCTACTCAGGTGATAATGAGGGTTGAACCTGATCACCAGGAGTGCTGCAAATTTTTGGTTCTATATAATCTGCATGACATTATCGTGCTGGGTTTCCCTTGGTTGCAGTCTCATAATCCTGTTTTGGATTGGAAATCTGTGTCTGTAACCAGTTGGGGCTGCCAATGTGTTAATACCAACACTCCTGTTTTTTCTGCCTCCCCCAGGCTGAGGATGTTCCTGACTTTTTGTTTGATTTTTCTGATGTGTTTAGCGAAAGTAAATCTGCATCCTTGCCTCCCCATAGGAGCTATGACTGCGCTATTGAATTAGTGCCAGGTAGTAAATTCCCTAAGGGTCGCCTTTTTAACTTGTCTGTACCTGAACATGACGCTATGTGGTCTTATATCAAGGAATCATTGGAGAAGGGTCATATCAGACCATCCTCTTCACCCTTAGGTGCCGGTTTTTTCTTTGTGGCCAAAAAAGATGGTTCATTAAGGCCGTGTATTGATTATCGTCTCTTGAACAATATTACTGTGAAATATCAATACCCGTTACCCTTGATTTCTGACCTGTTTTCCAGGGTGAAAAACGCTACTTGGTTTACCAAGCTTGACCTCAGGGGGGCGTATAACCTTATTCGCATTAAGCACGGGGATGAATGGAAGACGGCATTTAACACCCCTGAAGGGCATTTTGAGCACCTTGTGATGCCCTTTGGGCTCACTAATGCTCCTTCCGTCTTCCAGTCCTTCATGAATGACATTTTCAGGGATTTTGTGGACAAGTTTCTGATTGTTTATTTGGATGATATCTTGATTTTTTCTAATGACTGGGACTCTCATGTGAGACATGTTCGAGCTGTATTCCAGATTTTGAGAGAGAATGCTCTGTATGTGAAGGGATCAAAGTGTCTTTTTGGCGTACAGAAGATCTCATTTCTGGGATTCATTTTGTCCCCATCTGTTATTGAAATGGACCCGGTCAAGGTTCAGGCCATCTGTGATTGGGTCCAACCTACTTCATTAAAGGCTCTTCAGAGATTTTTGGGTTTTGCCAATTTTTATCGTAAATTTATTGGTAATTTCTCGGTTATTGTTAAACCATTAACTGATTTGACCAGAAAGGGTTCTGATGTGGTGAATTGGCCTCCTGAGTGTCATGTGTGCATCGCCACGAAGATCGTCGCGGTTGCACATTCTGACTTCTCACAGCTGAGTTGCTGTTTCTTTGTGTTTGGCAGTTAGGGAGTTAATTCTGTCTGTGCTCAGTTCTGGGACTGGGTGCAGTTTTCTCCCGGCTGCAATTAATTATTTGTTGATTGGTTTCCTTTAAATCTCTGGTTGTCTGTGTTGGGAGTTGCCAGTGAAATTCTTCATGCAGACCACAGATAGGATTGTATCTGTATAGACTTAAGTTAAAGAGCTCCTTAGTTGTTTTAAGCTCACCTAGCTTAGAGTTTAATATCCCAGATCATTTATGTTCCTTCTGTGTTTGAGTGTGTATGCGAGTCTGTGTTTTCTCCAGTCTGTCCTATATGTCTAATCTGTGTATTTAGCAGAGATCAGCCCATATCCCTTTGGTGGTAATCAGAATCCTTCTTAGGACTGATTACAGGGTTCAGGGACTGATAGGAGACAGGGTTAGGCTGGAGACTTGGACCTCTGAACCATTATCAGTACCTCCAAGGTGAGGGATTAGTTAGGACCCCAGTTTAGGGTCAGGTTAGACCCCCGGTCCTCCTCTTTCCTGTGACAGTGTATCAAGTCCTCAAGATTAACCTGAGTTCAACGGATATCGTGTCAGGTAAATCTATTCTATATTTACATGCTGATGTTGCTAATCTATATGTTGTATAGAGTGTTGTTCTTTTAAGAATAGTTTACTGACATCGTACACACATCATAAGACCGCGTGACATTTTCACTGGCCAATAAAATTATTCCCAGTTGCCATGGATCCAGTAGCCCAGCTGGCTCTGCAGTTGCAGGGATTATCCATGGAGCTGACGGACATTAAGTCCAAAGTTTTGTCTCCCTCGGAGCAAACCAGATTTGAACCTAAAGTAGCTCTCCCGGACAGGTTCACTGGTGGGCGAGACAAATTTTTTACCTTCAGGGAAGCATGTAAATTGTATTTTCGGCTTCGGCCTCGATCATCAGGGAGTGAAGAGCAGAGAGTGGGAATTGTTATCTCGCTCCTACAAGGGGACCCTCAATCCTGGGCCTTCTCCCTTCCTCCGGGATCCCCGGCTCTACAGTCAGTAGATCGATTTTTTACTGCCCTGGGTTTGGTATATGATGACCCAGATCGGGTCTCTCTTGCTGAGACAAAATTACGTAAGATACAGCAGGGAGATCGTCCGGCGGAGGAATTTGCTTCTGAGTTCCGTAGATGGGCCACAGATACTCAGTGGAATGACCCAGCTCTTAGGAGCCAGTTTTGTCATGGGCTTTCTGACAAATTAAAGGACGTTTTGGCTCAGTATGATTCTCCTCCATCACTGGAGGCTGCTATGGCCCTAGCTATCCGTACTGATAGACGGCTCCGGGGAGGTGCGAGGTAACTCCGCCCCTGTTGTTACTCCACCTACTACTAAAGTCCCTTATGTTGAGGTTCCCTTGTCTGTTCGGAGGAGCCTATGCAGTTGGGAGGGACATCATTTCGTAGGAGGGGATTGGCGGTACGCCGCAGGACTAGAAGGTGTTTCTTCTGCGGGAAAGAGGGACATTTTGTTGGGGGATGTCCATCCCGTGCCTTGTTGAGCAAAAAGTCGCCGGAAAACTGTTAATCCCAGGTTGTGTGGTGGACGACAACCTGGGAGTATGTATTTCGTCCGCTAGTTCTTCTCAGTTCCTTGTACCAGTGGAGGTGGTGGTTGGTACGAGAGTGGAGAGATTTTCTGTTCTTCTTGATAGTGGGTCCGGGGCTAATCTGGTTGACGCTCAGTTTGCTCAGGCTCAAGGTATGCATCTGAGTGTATTGGTCAAACCGATCCCTATATTCTCCATTGACGCCAGGCCTCTCGGCCAAGGTAGCTTTGTTCATGAGGTTCATAACATTGACCTTCGGGTAGGGGCAATACATAGGGAACTATTATCTTGTTATGTGTTGGAGGGTCTACCTACTCCTATTGTGTTGGGACTTCCTTGGTTGGTTAAACATAACCCTGTGATTAATTGGCAGTCCAGAGATATAAGCCAATGGGGTGAGTTTTGCAAAAGTAACTGCATGAACACAGTCATCAGTGCGGTCGTGCCTAGTACTTTGCCTCCTTTTTTGGAGGACTTTGGGGATGTGTTCTCTGAGGAGGGGTGTCAGGAGTTGCCTCCTCATCGCGTGTATGACTGCTCTATTAATTTACTTCCTGATGCTAAGTTACCTAAAGCTAGGTTATATAACCTTTCTGGTCCTGAGAGGCAGGCTATGAAAGATTATATTTCGGAAAGTCTGGCCAAAGGGCATATTAGACCTTCATCTTCCCCAGTGGCCGCGGGGTTCTTCTTTGTGAAGAAAAAAGATGGAGGCCTACGCCCTTGCTTGGATTTCCGCGAACTTAATCGGATTACTGTTCGAGATCCGTATCCACTCCCTCTGATTCCTGATCTCTTCAATCAAATTGTTGGCGCCAAATGGTTCTCTAAATTGGATCTCAGGGGGGCGTATAATCTGATTAGGATAAAAGAGGGGGATGAGTGGAAAACGGCGTTTAACACGCCGGAGGGACATTATGAGAACCTTGTCATGCCTTTTGGTCTGACTACTGCACCAGCAGTATTCCAACATTTTGTTAATGACATTTTTCGTCATCTGGTGGGGCTGTTTGTGGTCGTATATTTGGATGACATTTTAATTTACTCACCAGATCTTGTGTCTCACCAGGAGCATGTGAGACAGGTGTTGCAGATCTTGCGAGACAATAAACTATACGCCAAACTGGAAAAGTGTGTATTCGCCGTACAGGAACTTCAGTTTTTGGGTTTCTTGGTGTCAGCCCCGGTTTCCGTATGGACCCTGAAAAGGTGAGAGCAGTGCTTGAATGGGATCAGCCAGAGGATCTTAAGGCTCTGCAGCGTTTTCTGGGGTTTGCTAACTACTACCGGAAATTTATTTGTAATTTCTCATCTGTTGTCAAACCTCTCACTGACATGACAAGAAAAGGGACGGATTTTTCTAAATGGTCGGACAAAGCTTGCCAAGCTTTTTCCTCTTTGAAAAAATGTTTTGCTTCGGCACCCGTTCTCATCCAACCAGATGCATCACAGCCGTTCGTTGTGGAGGTGGACGCGTCTGACGTAGGGGTGGGTGCAATATTGTCCCAGGGTCCGTCCCCTGGTAAATGGCATCCGTGCGCTTTCTTTTCTAAAAAATTGTCGTCCGCCGAAAGGAATTATGATATCGGCAATAGGGAACTTTTGGCCATTAAGTTGGCTTTTGAAGAATGGCGTCACTTTTTGGAGGGGGCAGTCCACCCGGTCACCGTCATTACTGATCACAAGAACCTGCTGTATTTGGAATCTGCTAAGCGTCTGAATTCCAGACAAGCTCGATGGTCGTTGTTTTTTACCAGGTTTAATTTTGTTGTCACTTATCGCCCTGGATCTAAGAATGTTAAGGCGGATGCCTTGTCTCGCAGTTTCCCAGGGGCCGGGAAAATGGATGACCCGATTCCTATCCTTCAGGAGGGGGTGGTAGTGTCGGCTGTATGTTCTGAGCTTGAGGAGGAGGTGTTAGAGGCTCAGGGGGACGCCCCTGCAGGACCTCCAGGGAGACTGTTTGTCCCAAATCAGTTGAGACAAAAGGTTATTGAGGCACATCATAATTCTGCTTTAGCAGGACATCCAGGGAGTAAGGCTACTTTAGATCTCCTTTCTCGCCGGTTTTGGTGGCCTAACGTTAATAAAGATGTTTTAACTTTTGTCGCGTCCTGTGGGGTTTGTGCTCGCTCTAAGACCCCTCATACCCGTCCGTCTGGGACCCTCTTACCCTTGAAACTTCCGGAGCGTCCATGGACTCATTTGTCTATGGACTTCATCACGGACCTTCCTCAGTCGTCAGGGAAGACTGTCATACTCTTGGTTGTTGACAGGTTCAGTAAGATGGCACATTTCATTGCTCTTCCTGCCCTCCCTAATGCTAAAACTCTGGCGCAGGTGTTCATTGGGGAGATTGTGAGACTTCATGGGTTGACTTCTGATGTGGTGTCAGATAGGGGGTCTCAGTTTGTGTCCAAGTTTTGGAGGGCATTTTGTTTACGTCGGGGGATGCAATTGTCATTTTCCTCGGCTTTTCATCCGTAGACCAATGGTCAGACAGAGCGTCTGAATCAAAGCCTAGAGACTTATCTTCGGTGTTTTGTCTCAGAGAACCAGGAGGACTGGTCTTCTTTCTTGCCTCTGGCAGAGTTCGCTCTTAACAACAGGCGGAGCGAGTCCACTGGTAAGTCCCCGTTTTTTGGGGCATATGGTTTTCATCCCAGTTTTGTACATTCAATGGGGGGGGCCCTTCTGGGGTTCCTGAGGAGGAGCGTTTCTCGTCGTCACTTGCTTCTGTGTGGAGAGGTGTATTGAATAATCTGAGTGCTATGGGGAACCGTTATAAACGTATGGCTGATAGGAGGAGAGTTTCTGGTCCAGATCTTAATGTGAACGATCTGGTATGGTTGTCTACCAGGAATATAAAACTTAAAGTTCCCTCCTGGAAGCTGGGCCCCAGATTCATCGGGCCGTACAGGATCAGTTCCATAATTAATCCTGTGGCATTTCGTCTGGACCTCCCTCCTACGTTTAAAATTCATAATGTGTTCCACAAGTCATTACTTAAGAGGTACGTGGCACCAGTCATACCATCACCTCTACCTCCTCCTCCAGTGGTGGTCAATGGTAACTTGGAGTTTCAAGTGTCAAAGATCATTGACTCACGTCTGAATCGCCGGTCCCTTCAGTACTTGGTGCATTGGAAGGGGTATGGTCCAGAGGAGAGGACGTGGGTTCCTGCGTCTGACATTAACGCAGATCGTTTGGTGCGGACCTTCCACAGAACTCACCCGGGCAAACCTGGCCCTGAGGGTCCGGAGGCCCCTCGTAGAAGGGGGGGTACTGTCATGTGTGCATCGCCACGAAGATCGTCGCGGTTGCACATTCTGACTTCTCACAGCTGAGTTGCTGTTTCTTTGTGTTTGGCAGTTAGGGAGTTAATTCTGTCTGTGCTCAGTTCTGGGACTGGGTGCAGTTTCCCGGCTGCAATTAATTATTTGTTGATTGGTTTCCTTTAAATCTCTGGTTGTCTGTGTTGGGAGTTGCCAGTGAAATTCTTCATGCAGACCACAGATAGGATTGTATCTGTATAGACTTAAGTTAAAGAGCTCCTTAGTTGTTTTAAGCTCACCTTGCTTAGAGTTTAATATCCCAGATCATTTATGTTCCTTCTGTGTTTGAGTGTGTATGCGAGTCTGTGTTTTCTCCAGTCTGTCCTATATGTCTAATCTGTGTATTTAGCAGAGATCAGCCCATATCCCTTTGGTGGTAATCAGAATCCTTCTTAGGACTGATTACAGGGTTCAGGGACTGATAGGAGACAGGGTTAGGCTGGAGACTTGGACCTCTGAACCATTATCAGTACCTCCAAGGTGAGGGATTAGTTAGGACCCCAGTTTAGGGTCAGGTTAGACCCCGGTCCTCCTCTTTCCTGTGACAGTGTATCAAGTCCTCAAGATTAACCCTGAGTTCAACGGATATCGTGTCCGGTAAATCTATTCTATATTTACATGCTGATGTTGCTAATCTATATGTTGTATAGAGTGTTGTTCTTTTAAGAATAGTTTACTGACATCGTACACACATCATAAGACCGCGTGACACTGAGGCAGTCTCTGCGTTTCAGGAACTTAAGCAGAGATTCACTTCTGCTCCTGTTCTACGGCAGCCTGATGTTTCTCTGCCATTTCAGGTGGAGGTTGATGCCTCTGAAATTGGGGCAGGTGCCGTTTTGTCCCAAAAAGATCCAGAGACCTCTAAAAGTAACCTTGTGCCTTTTTCTCTCGAAAATTTTCTCCTACTGAACGTAATTATGACGTGGGTAATCGGGAGTTATTGGCCATGAAGTGGGCTTTTGAAGAGTGGAGACATTGGCTGGAGGGAGCCAAACATCAGGTGGTGGTCCTTACGGACCATAAGAATCTGGTCTATCTGGAATCTGCCAAGCGACTCAATCCTAGACAGGCCAGGTGGGCCTTGTTTTTCACACGTTTTAATTTTGTGGTTTCCTTTCTTCCTGGCACTAAGAATGTTAAGGCGGATGCCCTCTCGAGGAGTTTCCTTGCGGAGTCTCCTGAGCTATCTGATCCCTCTGTTATTTTGAAGGAGGGTGTAGTTCTTTCCGCCATCTCGCCCAATTTGAGACTTGCTCTGGAGGGGTGTCAGGAGGATAGGCCCGAGCGCTGCCCTGTTGGAAAATTGTTTGTCCCGGACCAATGGAAAAAGAGTGTGATGTCTGAGATTCATTGTTCCGCATTGGCTGGGCATCCCGGAATTTTTGGTACCAGAGACTTGGTTAGTCGGTCCTTTTGGTGGCCTACCTTGTCTCGCGATGTCAGGGAATTTGTGCAGTCCTGCAGGACTTGCTCTCGCTCCAAGCCTTGCTCTCGCTCTAGTGGTTTGTTGATGCCATTGCCTGTGCCCAAGAGACCATGGACCCATATCTCTATGGATTTCATTTCCGATCTTCCTGTTTCTCAGAGAATGACCACCATCTGGGTAATTTGTGATAGGTTTTCCAAGATGATACATCTTGTGCCATTACCTAAGTTGCCTTCCTCCTCTGAATTGGTGCCTTTGTTCCTTCAGCACGTGGTTCGTTTACACGGCATTCCTGAGAACATTGTGTCTGACAGAGGAGTCCAGTTTGTTTCCAGATTTTGGAGGACCTTTTGTTCTAAAATTGGTGTTCAATTGTCTTTCTCCTCGGCGTTTCATCCTCAGACCAATGGTCAAACTGAGAGAACAAACCAGACATTGGAGACTTATCTAAGATGCTATATTTTTGCATTTTGTCCTGCACTTCTGTGGGGGCCTTCAGGGTCCCCTCCGGGGGCTTTTGCCCTCTCAGTTTAGTCCAGCCACTGTGTTTTGTACTTTTGCTTTTTCCAGTTTTTTTTCAGTGGCTGCTGTTTTGTTTTTGTTACACCAGAGAACTAATTTAGGTGGTAGAGGTCGTGTGATCTCAGGTGATTTTGAAATTAGTAGAGTTGGTGTTTTTTCAGGGTTTTCTGAGATTGCAGTAAGTACCCTTCCTATCCTTTTCTATTTAGATAGTTTGGGCCCCAGCGTTTGCTCATACTATTTTCTTTCTGTGTCAGTATTTCATCTTGTCTAACCGCCATTACATGTTTGGGGGCTTTCTATTATCTTTGGGGTTCTGCTCCGGGGCAGATAGCTTTCCTATTTCTATCTTTAGGTGTAGTTAGTTTCTCAGGCTGTGACGAGGCGTCTAGGACCAACGTAGGAACGCTCCACGGCTGCCTCTAGTTGTGGTGGTTAGTCAGGGTACTGCAATCTCATAGATTCCAACTGCTCTGGTGTATTGCCTTTTTTACCTGCACTCCTCAGCTACCGTAACATAACAGTCGCCGTTACGTTTTGCTGTCAGAAGGTCATTGGTCACTTTGATGAGTGCAGTTTCAGTCGAATGTAGGGGTCGGAAGCCGGACTGTGAAGGGTCTAGGAGGGAGTGAGTGGAGAGGTAACGGGTGAGGCGGGAGTAGACTAGGCGCTCCAAAAGTTTAGAGATGAAGGGGAGATTGGAGACCGGTCTGTAGTTGTTTGTGCAGGAAGGGTCGAGAGCGGGTTTCTTTAGTAATGGAGTAATGATGGAGTGTTTGAAGGAGGATGGGAAAATGCCAGAGGAGAGTGAGAGATTGAAGATTGTAGTTAGGTGAGTTGTGACAACAGGAGAGAGAGACTGGAGGAGATGTGAGGGAATGGGGTCGGTAGTGCATGTAGTCGGACGAGAGGAAGAGAGGAGTCTGGAGACTTCTTCTTCTGTGATGGTATCAAATGTGGAAATTGAGCCAGGGGAAATGCAGGGAGGGATGGGAGTCACAGCACTTGTGGTTGAGAGCAGATTTCCTGACGGATAGTATCTATTTTTTCTATAAAGTGGGAGGCCAGGTCGTTAGCACAAATGTCAGTGATAGGGGCTTGTGCTTTTGGCCTGAGGAGGGAGTGAAAAGTGTCAAAAAGTTTCTTGGGGTTGTTGGCTAGTGAGGAGATCAGTGTGGTGAAGTAGGTCTGTTTAGCGAGGTGAAGGGCTGCATTATAAGTTCTTAACATGAATTTAAAGTGGATGAAGTCTTCTGGTGTGCGGGTTTTTCTCCATAGGCGTTCAGCACTCCTAGAGCATCGCTGGAGAAGGTGAGTTTGCGATGTGAGCCAGGGCTGTTTTACTGTGTGTTTGGAAGTTCTGAGGGTGAGCGGTGCTACTTGGTCAAGGGTGCTTCTAAGAGTGTCATTGTAGTGATGAACAGCCAGATCAGGACAAGAAAAAGAGATTGGGGACAGCGAGGAGTGTAGGGAGTCTGAGAGTGTCTGAGGGTTAATGGCTTGTAGATTTCTGAATGTGTGGTAGGTAGGAGTTCGCTAGGGTGGTGGAGGATTTGTGAGCGTGAAGGAGAGAATGTTGTGGTCAGAGAGTGGAAGCGGTGAGTTATTTAGGTGGGAGATTGAACAGAGGCGGACAAAGACCAGGTCAAGGGTGTTGCCATCCTTGTGTGTCTCAGAGGTTGAAAGCTGTGAGAGGCCTAGAGAAGTGGTTAGTGATAGAAGCTGAGATGCAGATGTGGAAGTAGGACTGTTAATGGGGATGTTGAAGTCTCCAAGGATAAGGGTTGGTAGTTCTGAGGACATGAAGTGCGGCAGCCAGGCTGAGAAGTGGTCAAGGAACTGGGTGGGCGAGCCTGGGGGCCGATATATGACCGCTACTCTGAGGGAGAGGGGATGGAAGAGCCTGATGGTGTGGACCTCAAAAGAAGGGAATGAGAGTGATGGAATTGGGGGGATGACCTGGAAAGTGCATTGTGGGGACAGGAGTATGCCAACTCCACCACCATGTCTGTTTGTGGGTCTCGGGGAATGGGAGAACTGTAAGCCACCATAGGAAATGGCAGCAGTGGAGACAGTGTCAGAATCCTGAATCCAGGTTTCTGTGAGGGCCAACAGATGAAGAGAGTTGTTCAGAAAGTAGTTGTGCAGGAAAGATAGTTTGTTGCATGCAGACCGTGGATTCCAGAGGGCACAATTGAAAGAAGGAGATGAGGGAGTGCAAGTAATATTAACAAGATTATTATGGTTTCGACATGAGGTAGGGTAGGGATTGAGGTTGGGGGATGGACCAGGGTTGGGGGAGATGTCCCCTGAAATCAGTAGGAGTAGGAAGATAAAGAGCAGGTAGTTGTTGGAGTTGTAAGTAGGTTTTTTCTGTGATATGTTTGGGCAAGATGGGCTGAGGTTTCTCAGGAAGGTGAGGAGTGCATGGGAACTGTACATGGGAGAGGGAAGTATGGAGGGGCTGATGTATATGAGTCGTGATGGAGGGGGGATGGGGCAGTGAATGTGGATGGCAAGGGAACACAGGAGGATAGAGATAAAGAACATAATTTAAAAGAAAGCAAAGTGTGGGCTACCTGATTCCTGCCCTGATTAACTGCCATGGATAACTGCCTTTTACTCGATGCTTGTCTTTCGTGATGCTTTGCTTTCTGTGATGCGTGTACTCCATACAGTGTTATGGGCGCCACATAGTGCTCCATGCAGAATAATGGGCCCCATATATTGCTCCATACAGAATAACGACCCCCCCATATATTGCTCCATACAGAATAGGCCCCATATGTGCTCCATATATAAAGGGCCCTATATGATGCCCCATAATGAACCCCATATGATGCTCTAGTATGTGACGAGCCCCATATAATGCTCCAAATATAATGGTCCCCACATATAATGCTCCATATATAATGGGCCCCATATGATGCTCCAGTGTATGATGGGCCCCATTTATAATGCTCCAGTGTATAATGGGCCCCATATCATGCTCCAGTGTATAATGGGCCCCATATATAATTCTCCAGGGTATAATGCTCCCCATATATTGCTCCAAACATTAAAAAAAATGAAATTCCTCTCCTCGCTGGTCACTGCTCTACTCTGGACTCCTCAGCGTCGCCATCTTCCAGCTCTCTGCACTGTGACTGTTCAGGCAGAGGGTGCACAGACGTGACGTCATCACGCTCTCTGACCTGAATGTCACTGTCAGGAAACGCGGAAGACGTCACAGCGGTGGAGCAGGGAGAGGTAAGTATTGCCCCTCATAGTTCGCCGGTGTCTCTGACGGCGAGTGGTCCCCCCCACCTGCTCAGGGCCCCGGCACTTGCCCGGGTGCGCCAGGTGCTGACACCGGCCCTGGGGGGGGTACAGCGCAGTTAGGGAGGTGGAAAAACTGGCATATGTTGAGGTGTAGGCTGGATGTTCAGCAGCTGCAAATGGAGGAAGAGGAGGACAAAGCGAGCCATTTTGCTGGCAACCTATGTGTCATCAGGGGAAGGTGGGACAAAATCCTTTGAAACCCAGGCATGGTTCATTTTAATGAAGGTGAGATCACTAACATTTTGGGTCGACAGCCGGGTCCTTCTTTCTGTCAGGATTGATCCAGCAGAACTGAAGACTCTTTCTGATAGCACACTACCAGCAGGGCAAGCGAGCTCCTGTAAGGCATATTGTGTCAATTCAGGCCAGGTGTCAGTTTACAGGCCCAGTAGTCAAAGGGGAATGACCGGTGAGGGAGAACATCGATGGGGGAGGAGAGGTAATTTTGAACCATAGTTGACAACTGCTGTCTCCTGTCTGTTGCAATCGATTCAATATTACCAGTCGTGTGAGCGTTACTCGAGAAATCAGTCCACAACATGGTCATGAAACCCGTCTCCAACGCCACTTTAGCTGTGTGCACCATGAACACCTCTTCCATGTTGCCCAGTACGGCTCATGGTAGAACCTGCACCGCTGCTGTGTGCTGGCAATGCCTCTAACAAACGGTTTACCAGAGTGGCTTGTTTGGTCCCCAATATTAGCTATAGGTTCTCCTGTGGCATGATGTTCTGTAATTTGCCTTTATAGCGTGGATCGAGGATGCTGGCCAACCAGTAGTCATCATCCTTCATCATTTTGGCAATGCGGTGGTCCCTTTTTAGGACCTGCAAGACATAATCACACATGTGGGCCAATGTTCCAGGTGTCAATGATGCACTGACAGTGGTGGGTGGAGAAGCACTTTCTGCCAAATCCACATCCCTCCAGTCATGCACAAACCCTGGACCTGACCTTGGCAAGCCAACATTTTCTCTTGCCCCTGAGAAGCATCCTCCTCCCCAAAATATTCATCCCCCTCCTCGTCCAGGACAGTTCCTGAGCAGACAATGGCTGACTGTCATGAAGGCTTCCCTCCACCTCCTCCCCTGCAGACGCCTGATCCTTAATGTGCGTCAAAGTTTGCATGAGCAGACGCATAAGTGGGATGCTCATGCTTATGATGGCGTCGTCTGCGCTTACCAGCCGTGTGCATTCCTCAAAACACTGAAGGACTTTACAGAGGTCTTTCAGCTTTGACCACTGCACACCCGACAACTCGATGTCTGCGCTCAAACAACCTGCCCGTGTATCCTCCGACAAATGCATTACAGCCTGCTTCTGTTCGCACAGCCTCTCAACCATGTGCATGGTGGAGTTCCACCTTGTTGCAACGTCTATGATTAGGCGGTGCTTGGGGAGGTGGAGCGATCGCTGCAGCCTCTGCGTATGACTGGAGTCTACGGGCGAGCGACGGATGTGCGAGCACAGTCTTCGCACCTTATGGAGCAGGGCTGGTAACTCCAGATAATTATTTATGAAGCACTGCACCACCAGGTTCAAGGTGTGAGCCAGGCAAGGTATGTGTCTGAGTTTTGCCAGGGCTATGGCCGCCACAAAATTACGGCCGTTATCACTGACTACCTTGCCTGGCTCAAGATGTAGACTGTCCAGCCATGACTCAGTTTCTCGCTGCAAGTAGTCGGCTAGTACCTCCGCGGTGTGTCTGTTGTCGCCCAAATACACATCAAAAAACTGACCGGCACATCCAAACATAGATCCAATGTGAACAGGTGCTAAAACCTAGACTCATCAACTCATACATATTCAAGAAAAAAAAGGTAGCACACTGTAGCGCTATAGCTTGCAGACACAAAATATGAAAAGTGAATTGCATCACTGCCTTAGAAATATGAAAAATTGAGAAGTCTTAGTGCATAAAAAGGCCAATTTATGTGTACCTGGGAGCCACGTTAAGGCTCTTCTCGTATCGAGGATGCTGGCCAACCAGTAGTTGTCATCCTTCATCATTTTGGCAATGCGGGGGTCCCTTTTTAGGACCTGCAAGACATAATCATACATGTGGGCCAATGTTCCAGGTGTCAATGATGCACTGACAGTGGTGGGTGGAGGAGCATTTTCTGCCAAATCCACATCCCTCCAGTCACGCACAAACCCTGTACTTGACCTTGGCAAGCCAAAAGCCAACATTTTCTCTTGCCCCCTGAGAAGCATCCTCTTCCCCAAAATATTCATCCCCTCCTCGTCCAGGACAGTTCCCTGAGCAAACAATGCCTGACTGTCATCAAGGCTTCCCTCCTCCCCTGCAGATGCCTGATCCTTAATGTGCATCAAAGTTTGCATGAGCAGACGCATAAGTGGGATGCTCATGCTTATGATGGCGTCGTCTGCGTTTACCAGCCGTGTGCATTCCTCAAAACACTGAAGGACTTTACAGAGGTCTTTCAGCTAACTCCATGTCTGCCTTCAAACTGCCTGCCCGTGTATCCTCCCACAAATGCATTACAGCCTGCCTCTGTTCGCACAGCCTCTCAACCATGTGCATGGTGGAGTTCCACCTTGTTGCAACGTCTATGATTAGGCGGTGCTTGGGGAGGTGGAGCGATCGCTGCAGCCTCTGCATACGACTGACGTCTAGGGGCGAGCGACGGATGTGCGAGCACAGTCTTCGCACCTTATGGAGCAGGGCTGGTAACTCCGGATATTTATGAAGCACTGCACCACCAGGTTCAAGGTGTGAGCCAGGCAAGGTATGTGTCTGAGTTTTGCCAGGGCTATGGCCGCCACAAAATTACGGCCATTATCACTGACTTCCTTGCCTGGCTCAAGATGTAGACTGCCCAGCCATGACTCAGTTTCTCGCTGCAAGTAATCGGCCAGTACCTCCGCGGTGTCTGTTGTCGCCCAAAGACATCATCTTTAAAACAGCCTGCTGATGCTTACCACTAGCTGTTGGATAGTGGGACACCTCGTGTGCAACACTGGCAGCTGCGGATGGAGTGCTCGTGCGACTGCGCTTTGTCGACGAACTTTCGCTTCTGGAGGAGGGTCGAACGTCTACAGCCAACTGTTGCCTATACTGTGGGCTAGGCAGCACTGTCCCACCGCCGCTGTCCCCTGTGGACCCTGCATCCACCACATTAACCCAGTGTGCAGTGATGGACATGTAAGGGCCCTGGCCATGCCTACTGGCCCAGGCATCTGTTGTGAGGTTCACCTTTCCACTCACTGATTGTTTGAGTGCATGGACAATGCGGTCTTTCACATGCAGGTGGAGGGCAGGGATGGCTTTTCTGGAAAAGAAGTGCTGACTGGGTAGCTCATAGCGTGGGACAGCGTAGGCCATGAGCTCTCGGAACGCTGCGCTTTCAACCAAACGGAAGGGCATCATCTCTAATGAGATCAGTTTGGCAATGTAGGCATTCAAAGCCAGTGAGGTTTTGTAGTCCATCCACGCTTGCAAGTGCATGGTGTTCACATGTCTAAGCATGCAACTGGTATTCAAATGTCCGTGATTTTTCCCTCGGCTAAAGGTCCTTCCGCACTTCTTACAGATAACCTTTGCCTCATCAATAGGATTTTGGTCAAAAAACTGCCACACTGGACTCTTCCTACTATGGGAAAACTTTTCAGGGCTTGCACGCTGTGCTAATTTGACCATCTGGCCAAGCTGTCCTGCAACTCTTGTTTTTTTAACACGTTTTTGGACTGCTACGGGCCTGCCAGATAACCGCTGCTGCGATGTCGATGCCTGCTGCGGATCCTCCTCCTCTTCTGAGCTATTGCCAGTGGCACCCTCTTCCCCCAATGGATGCCAATCCGGGTCAACAACTGGGTCATCCATCACCTCCTCTTCAATTTCATCTGCACCTTCCTGTGTCACCGTGTAAGGTGTTATAGTATGCGGAAAGGGGCATCCGAGTTTCATCAGGGTCAGATTCTGGCTCAGTAGACTGCGAGGGCAATGTAGTGCTCTGGGTGAATGTACCAGCAGAATCATCTAGCAGTGCCTGAGCATCAGTGCACTCCATGTCATATTCATCTTGGACTGGGGAATTCAAGATTTCACTTGATAACCCAGGCATGGTATGTGAAAAGAGCTCCATGGAGTAATCTGAAGTGTGGCCTGCTGCATCCTTCACTTGTGATGGAAGTGAAGGACACAAGGAAAGGTGTTGTTCCTGACCAGGAGCCTGCACTGACGACTCAGTGCTTGGAGTTTTTGAAACTTCAGAAGAGGAGGCGATAGAGCTGGAGGCTTTTTCGGCAATGTAAGCCAAAACCTGTTCCTGATGCTCCGGCTTTAAAAGCGGTTTACCTACTCTCACAAAAGGGAGCCTTCCAGGCCTTCTGGAGCCAGACGATGATGCAGGCTCAACACCTCCTGCCTTAGGTGCTATTGTTCTTTTGGTACTACCAGCAGATGCACCACCACCACCATCAGTACCAGCTGCCCCCCCCGTCCGCAGCCTCATCCACCATACTTCCTCATGTTTGGGAACATGTACAAAAAATACCAGCAGATATATGGTACTGTATGAGGAGCGTACAGCTGTATACAGTGTAGGGGAAAATGTAAATCTCCCTATTTATTTCCGGAGTCACACAGACAGTCAGCATGTATTTGTCCGTGATACCAGCCGGTACACGGTAGTGTGTGAGGAGCGTAAAGCTCTATACGGTGTGGGGAAAAAATGAACGCTCAGTAACGGTGCAGAAAAAAATAATAAAAGTATTAGTGCTGTGTAAATAGCAGTCTGCACAGCAGTGTACACACAGCAATACAGCTACCCTGTTTCCCCGAAAATAAGACGCCATCTTATATTAATTTTTGCTACGAAAGTTGCACCATGTCTTATTTTCTGGTGGGGGAGTGTCTTATTTTCTCAAGAAAAAGAATTGACAACTTTTACAGTACGGTACTTTACGGTAGACCGTTCAGCATAAAAGCAGACAACAAATCAAAGTAACACACTACGGTCCGGTGCTGTAATTGCCTGACTCCCACACAGGGCCACAAAACACACACTTTTTGGACAATGTACCGCTACCGTAACAATCACCCACAGCAGTTCCTTTACCGTAGCAGCCCCATCATCATTTTGCAGCCCCAAATATTCCCATCCAGGGCCGGCTCCAGGTTTTTATGGGCCCCGGGCAAAAGAGTCTCAGTGGGCCCCTTAACACAGACCACGATTCATGAAGCTCCGATACAGCAGAGAAATATGTGTATAGTACAATGCCAAACACTTCTCTTCTTACATTACATGAGTGATATCTATTGTAAATTCTACAATAGCTCAGAAACCGCCAAATCCTCACAGTGCACAGAACAGACCCGGGCAGTACAGTCCTCCATACAATATTATGGCCACCACATAGTCCTCCATACAGTATTATGGGCCAAATATAATGCTCCATAAAGAATATTGGACCCCAAATAATGCTCCATACAAAATATGGAGCTCTCCTCTGCACTGTGCTGCGTTCTGCACTGTTATGGCTCAGGAAAGGGCGCTGTGGAAAGACTCCCCATTATTATTATCATCATTAGCTTCCCCATTATCATCATCATTGCCTCCCCATCATCATCGCCTCCCCATCATCATCATCATTGCCTCCCCATTATCATCATCATTGCCTCCCCCCACCACCATCACACATACAGCACCACACACAGACCGCAACGCAGCACTCTCACATACACACACACAGCACCGCACTACATACACGCAGGCAGGCAGACACACACACACACATCTCACCTGTCCGGCGTCCGCACCGCAGTCAGTCCCGAAGCATCACCGGCGCCCGCGCTTACTCTCTGCCACAGCCGGCCGCTGAATGATGACGTCATCCAGCGGCGCTGCTGTGAGGAAGCACAGGCGCCCTACTGATAAACAGCGTCAGCAACCTCTCCCTACTGTTAATATCGGCAGAAGTAAAATGGAGGTCGGCGGTGAGGGCTTTTATAGACACTATGACGCCCCCCAAAGCAAGCCAATCACTGCAATGCCCTTCTCTAAGATGGTGGCGGACGCTGCTCAACTCGTTGCCCACAGTGTACGTCCTTGCTCATTGGCTGAAAAAAGGCGCCTGAAAGCATTCTGGGAAATACGACTTCGGCGATCGTTTCGACAACCGCATGGACGACCTCACGCTATGGTCGGGTTTCGGTTGACGAAACTCGACTTTGGCTAAAGTCGGCGACTTTTGAATCTGATCGATCTATTTCGCTCAACTCTACTGTTGACTAATGTGCAGTCTGTGATCTATTAGTATACCCAAGTTTTTTCACATGTGCTGTTGCTTAGTTCTATTCCTCCCAATCTATACACACGTTGTCAAAATTGTTGGCACCCCTCGTTTAATGATAGAAAAACCCACAATGGTCACAGAAATAACTTGAATCTGACAAGAGTAATAATTCAAAAATCTATGAAAATGAAATTCAGAGTTTTTTTTATTCTATGTAAGCATGGATGAAAAGCAAACTCCTCAAATTAGATGTGCAACCATTATTTGAGTACGATCACTGAGCCAGTTATGAATCCACCTAACTTTAGTGTTGTCAATCCCAAACTTGGTCATTTACTTTTTTTAAATCAAGATACATTTTTATTTAACATAAGAACATTTAGAACAGATATCACGTCACATATCCATACTCGTTTTACAGTCCCTCCCCCCATAAATTACCCTACCCCAAACCTTACACCCCCACCCCCATGAAGACCATTCCAGGAACAGACATTTCGTCTATAGTTAGCAATGACCCATAAGGCCGGGGTCAGACACAACTACAAAAAATCGGTCCGTTTTAGACGGTCGACAATCGGATCAAAATAAAAACATCACACATCCTTCTGGCATCCGATTTTCCTTCAAAGATGCGATTTAGTCGCATGTGTGTGTACCTTGTAACATCCGATTTTCATCCGACTTGCGAGATTTTCTCGCAGGCTTGCAAAACTGACATATAATGGATCCAAAAGAATAGTATTTAAATGCCAAAAGAAAGAATAGATATATACACATAGAATATATATATATATATATACACATGTAATTGTGACATGTGTATATATATATATATATATATATATATATATATATATATATATATATATATATATAGTTCCTAGACTTCTACATACTGTAATAGCCGCTAATTCAATTGCCGGCTTTTGTGAAATCACAGAAGCCGACATGAAATGATACATTGTTTCCACACAGTTAACCATGTCATTTCCTGTATTTTGATATATGGTTTGAACTTACAATTACATAAGTGTATGTGTGCAAAATTTCAGATATGTAGGGGTTAATTAAAGGTGTAAATTTGTTGAAAAAAATGCGTGGGCTCCCGCTGTATTTTCTCCACCAGACAGACAAAGCAAGCGAGTGGGGGCAGATAATAATAGCCTAGGGAGGGTACATTTTTTTTGTGCCCCCCTGGCTACTAACATCTGCCCCCAGACACCCCAGAAAGGGCAAATCTCTAATTAGATTTGCCCTTTCTGGCACTTTGCCCGTCTATTCCCATTGCCCTGTAGCGGTGGCGAATGGGTTAATAAGGGGTTAAAGGCACCTTGCAATTGAAAGGTGACTGTAAGCCAGGTTAATAATTGAGAGCTGTCAATTAGACAACTATCAATTATTAATCCTATTGTATGAAAGAAAAATCAAACACACACAGTTTAATAAAAAAGAAGTTTAATGAAATAATCACACAGTTTTTGACCATATTTTATTTTCCTGCTAAAACCATTTCCTGTAATAAAAATAAAATAAAAAAGCAACATTATTCTTACCAATCCGATGTACAGTCAGGTCCCACGGTGTAATCCATCAGAAAGGGTTAACAGGTTACAGCTAGCAGGGAGCTAATGCTGCTTGCTGAGCTGTTACCCCCTGAATGAATCAGTTCCTCTCCCGGCGAAAGGAGAGGAAGAGATGAATGAATGGAGCTTAATTGATTTATTGCCACTTTCACTTCAGTGACCTGACCTAAGGTGAAAGTGGGACACAATCAATTAAGCTTCATTCATTAATCACATCCTCTCCTGTCGGCAGGAGATAAGCTCATTCATTCAGGAGCTATCAGCTGAGCACGCAGCATTAGTTGCGCTGCTTAGCTGATTGCTAGTTAACCCTTTGTGAAGGATTACATCGTGGGACGTGACAGATCGCCAGATAGGTAAGAATAATGTTGTTTTATTATTTTATATTTATTTTAGGAGATTTTATATTTATTTTAGGAGATCCTTGGCCCCTTCTCTTCTCTCTCTACACGGCCCCAATTGGACAGACCATCAGCAGATTTGGCTTTCAGTACCATCTTTATGCCGATGACACACAACTATACACGTCATCCCCCGACCTTACCCCCGCTGTTCTACAGAACACCACCGACTGTCTGTCCGCAGTCTCCAACATCATGTCCGCTCTCTATCTGAAACTTAACCTCTCCAAGACTGAACTCCTTCTGCTCCCGCCGTCTACTAACCTCCCTAAATCTGACATTTCCCTCTCTGTGGGCAGCACCATAATAACACTCCGGCAGCAGGCTCGCTGTATGGTGTTATGTTTGACACCAATCTCTCCTTCACCTCCCATATACAATCTCTTGCCCTCTCTTGCCGTCTACACCTAAAGAACATCTCTAGAATCCGCCCTTTTCTCACCATGGAAACAACAAAAACCCTCACTGTAGCATTGATCCACTCCCGCCTGGACTACTGCAACGCTCTATTACTTGGCCTCCCCATTACTCGACTATCCCCTCTCCAGTCCATCCTTAATGCAGCAGCCAGGGTCATCCATCTGGCTAATCGGTACTCGGACGCGTCCGCTCTTCGCCAGTTCTTATACTGGCTGCCCATTCATTATAGGATCCAATTCAAAGTACTGGTTCTCACCCACAAAGCTCTCCACAGTGCAGCACCCCCCTACATCTCCTCCCTCATTTCTATCTATCGGCCTAACCGACTGCTGCGCTCTGCAAATGACTTTCGACTAACCTCTGCACTAATCCGTACCTCCCACTCCCGACTCCAAGACTTCTCCCGCGCTGCGCCAATCCTCTGGAATGCTCTACCCAAGAAATTAGGACTATCCACAATTTGCATGGTTTCAGGCGTTCAGAGCGGCCTATCACATTCACTAATCAAAGTCATTCTATGTGTAAGTGTGTGTGTGTAGCCCATTCACTATCTCCATCCATCCCTCACTCCCTCAAGATGGCTGGACCATCATTGTAAATGCACCATTGTATATACACACCTGTACTTTGTATCTCCCCCACCTCATTGTAGATTGTAAGCTCTCACGAGCAGGGGCGGCTTATTTTGCTTTAATTATTGTATTGTTAACGTTGTTACCTATGACTTGTGTTTTGAAACTGTTAAACTGTAAAGCGCTGCGGAATATGTTGGCGCTATATAAATAAAGATTATTATTATTATTATCAAAGGCTTCGCACGGATTAAGAGTAAAATAAAAGATGGTCAAAAAAATGTGTTATTTCATTAAAATTATTTATTCTTAAAGTGTGTTTGTGTTTTTTTATTTACTTCAATAGGATTAATAATTGATAGTTGTCTAATTGACAGCTCTCAATTATTAACCTGGCTTACAGTCACCTTTCAATTGCAAGGTGCCTTTAACCCCTTATTAACCCATTCGCCACCGCTACAGGGCAATGGGAATAGACGGGCAAAGTGCCAGAAAGGGCAAATCTAATTAGAGATTTGCCCTTTCTGGGGTGTCTGGGGGCAGATGTTAGTAGCCAGGGGGGGCACAAAAAAAATGTACCCTCCCTAGGCTGTTATTATCTGCCCCCACTCGCTTGCTTTGTCTGTCTGGTGGAGAAAATACAGCGGGAGCCCACGCATTTTTTTTCAACGAATTTACACCTTTAATTAACCCCTACATATCTGAAATTTTGCACACATACACTTATGTAATTGTAAGTTCAAACCATATATCAAAATACAGGAAATGACATGGTTAACTGTGTGGAAACAATGTATCATTTCATGTCGGCTTCTGTGATTTCACAAAAGCCGGCAATTGAATTAGCGGCTTTTACAGTATGTAGAAGTGTAAGAACTAAAAATATATGTATATGTATGTGTCACAATGACATATATATATATATATATATATATATATATATATATATATGTGTATTCTATGTGTGTATATCTATTCTTTATATTCTTTATTAAAGCTGTCAGTGTGATTTTACAGTATAGCCGGGGATGAATTGCCGGCTTTTCTAAAGGACACCGATGCGATTTAATCGCAAGTCACACGTGCGGTCCGTTTGTAATCAGATTTTTCATCGCTCCCATAGACTTGCATTGGCGATAGTCGACCCACAATCGGTGACAGTGGCAGCATGCTGCGATTGCACTCGGACGTTTAAAACGGACCACAAAAAATCTGATACTGGGAGCTGCTCCATAGATTAACATAGGGCAGACTGCAATGCGATATTTCATCGTATTGCAGTCGTCCGATTCTGTCGCCAGTGTGACGCCGGCCTAATAGTTAAATTCACCAGACAACCTCATTCATTCCTGTATACTGGTGCACCATTAAAGGGAATCTGTCACCCCAAAATTGCCATATCAGATAAAGATATGGCTGAATAGTGCGCCCCATAACAAAGCTAACAGTAGGGATCATATATCCTGATACCCCCGTTTTCATATCAAAATACCTTTGTAAACTTCGTTTTTTTCCCTGTCAATCACGGTGGTCCGGTTAGGAGGGCGGCGTTTTATCTCTTCCCCCCCGCTCCTCGGCATCCGTTGCGTATCGCCGTCTGTGAATCCCACAGACGGCGTTCAGCTTCCCGCAATTGTGCAATTCAAATTCGGGCCGGCGCATGCGCAGTGTGCTTTACCAGACAGTGGGCAAAGCATAAAATCAGTACAGCGCATGCGCTACTCTTTCCTTGCTCCGGAAATGACTGCTTGCCTTGGACGACTTCCGGGGCAAGGAAAGAGTAGCGCATGCGCTGTACTGATTTTATGCTTTGCCCACTGTCGGGTAAAGCACACTGCGCATGCGCCAGCCCAAATTAGAATTGCGCAATTGCGGGAAGCCGAACGCCGTCTGTGGGATTCACAGACTGCGATAGGCAACGGATGCCGAGGAGCGGGGGGGGGGTGAGGACATGGAAAACGCCGCCCTCCTGACCGGACCACCGTGATTGACAGGGAAAAAAAACAAAGTTTACAAAGGTATTTTGATATGAAAACGGGGGTATCAGGATATATGATCCCTACTGTTAGCTTTGTTATGGGACGCACTATTCAGCCATATCTTTATCTGATATGGCAATATTGGGGTGACAGATTCCCTTTAATAAGTCCTGTCCAGTCACGGCTGCCATAATTTCTGAAATAATTCCAGCTTGTTTCTCTTGGTGTACTTTTGTCAATTAAATTATATGGTCGGTTTGAGTAATAAATTCACGTCTGGTTATTCCCTCCACATACCCCAATATACATACCAGCGGATCCCTGGGGACTACACACCCATACACCACTCCAATACGATTCAGTACTACGATACAAAAGGCTGACAGTCGGGGACAATGCCAGAGCATATGTACTATGCCTGCCTGACACTGTGAACACCTTGGACAATCAGAGTTAGACTTAAATAGCGTATCAGGGGTTCTATATACCCTATGGATCACATACGACTGTGACAATCTCCCTGGTTCACTCATGGATATCTTAGGTGCGTATTCCAAAATAAACTCCCAACTATCATCGTTTATTACTCCCAACTCCCACTTCCTTTTAGCTTTAATAGGATGATCATCCAAGAAAGTGTGCAATAGGTCACTATATACTTCCGATATTGCCCCACTCGTTCCACTATTTTTAAGCACAAACTAACATGAGGTCCGTCTGTGTCTCTATGGGCCCTCTTCTGCTTTGAGACTGAAACGCGTGCTGAACCCGTCCATACTGGTAAAGATTTAACCCCGGGAACTGAAATTCTTCTTGTAACATTTTGTATGGTTTAAGCTTTCCCCGATAAATTAGACAGCCTATCAAACTGATGCCCACCTCCTTCCACTTACCAAAACCCTTCATATGACAACTCCTAGAAATAACTTATCCCAGATAGGCGAGAACCTAGTGTAGGCCGTTACCCCACTAATCTGTTTAATATCTGCCATACCTTATGGATAAGAGTAAGATGTTGAGATCCCAATTTTTTGAAGAGTCCGCCTACAAACCCATACTTAACGGCAATGTCTTAGATACGTCAAACTAGTAGGTATCTGTCCCTTCCCCGACATCTCTCCTCATTAGATAGAAAATATATCCAGGGATTAGGTAGTCTAGTCCCCCCCTCTTCCTTGGGGGGCTGCAGTATTTCCTGTTTGAGTCTCGGACTCTTCCCACCTCATACTAGTTCACCAAATAATGATTTTATCCTGCGAAACCTACATAATGGAAGCCAAACAGGAGAGTTGTGTAACACATGCAATAACCGCGTCATCACAATCATCTTGAGGAGGTTCACTCTACCCACCACCGATAAGTGTAACTTTTTCCACAACAAGACTCTGGTACATATTTTCTGCAGTAATGGGCCTAAATTAAGTTCCTCAAATCTCGTCAGTGGAAGAGCTATATGGATCCCCAAGTATTTAAATGTTGGAGCCACCTTTAATTTAGTGTCTGCTTCCACCTCCATCAATCAGCAAAACACACGACTCGTCCTAATTAAAGAGAACCTGTCCACTTGTTTTGCCGCTATAAGATGTGGCCACCGGCTTTCGATGCTTATCTACAGCATTCTATAATGCCCCGGTCCGACCTGAAAGATAAGAAAAACGAGTAATATTATACTCACCCGGGGGGTCGGTCCGATGGGTGTCACAGATCCGGGTCCAGCACCTCCCATCTTCATGCGATGACGTCCTCCTCCTTGCTTCTGTCGCGGCTCCGGCACAGGCGTAATTCTCTGTCCTGTTGAGGGCAGAGTACTGCAGTGCGCAGGTGACGGGAAAGGTCAGAGAGGCTCAGCGCCTGCGCACTGCAGTACTGGTGACTACATATAACCAGTCTCACAGGTCTATCCAGAGTTTACTTAATAAATATTGGTTTATATTAAAAGGAGACTGTTCTCTCTGAGCATCGCCCCAATAAACCTGAGGTTATTTACAGAAGGAATCTGGCAGCACCAAGTAACACGACATTGAAACCTCACTTGTTGGGGGTGAATGTGGTTTCTAATCCGGGTTGTTTTTCTTGCAAATCCCCTAAATGTTTATTTTGTTTTACCATTTTAAATGAGGTAAAAACTTTTCCATCGAACATAACGGGCACTACATGTTATTGATTGCCATGTTGATTGTCAGTCGACCTTTGTTATATATCTTTTACAATGCACTTGTGGCCTGCAGTATGTTGGCCGGACTATTCAAACTATGCATGCCCGGTGTGGTAAGACGACTCGCTCGGCTCTCCTGAAGGCAGACTCAGGACACACGTTCTCTGGGTTTTCTTTCTGCTGGTTTATTATCAGCCATAAACTCATGCAGGTTTCGCAGGAAAAGTAAACATGACCCTTCTGGGTTAAACGGGAAAACATAAAAACAACAAACAATAACTCAGTCCATAGATGAGTGGGTTCCGCCCGCTCTCGGTAGCATAAACGGCGCTGCTAAAGTCCTTGTGGAAAGCTCTGCAGCTTCCACTATCCTGTCTGGAGACTTGCCTCTCCAGACCACAACACAGAGAAAAAAACAGGACTGAGCTTTTATACATTGCTCAGCCACACCCTTTTAACATATAACATGCTGGCAGATAAATAAAGTAGGTCTTAGTTCACACAGGAGAGCATCCTGTGTGACACATACCTCCCTTCACATATAAAACCAGTGACACTGTCACATATTCCCCCCCTCTGCCCAAAGCCAGGGGTTTGGGCACCTTCTGACACCAGACAGGGAATCCTAGAGAGGGCATCTGCATTCCCATGTAACTTCCCTGGCCTATGCTCCACGTGAAAGTTAAACTCTTGAAGCTCTAGGAACCATCTAGTTACCCTAGCATTTTTTCCCCTCTTTTCCCTCAACCATCTCAACGGGGCATGGTCTGATACTAATTTAAACTTCCGGCCTAGTAGGTAATATTTCAGTGTATCCACGGCCCATTTTATGGCTAAACACTCTTTCTCTACTATGGCGTAGTTCTTTTCGCAGGAGGACAGCTTTCGGCTTAGATAGAGAATGGGATGTTCTTCTCCATTTATTTCTTGGGAGAGTACGGCCCCTAGACCAACCTCTGATGCGTCAGTCTGGACCACAAATTCTTTCTTAAAGTCTGGTGCGACCAGGACAGGCTGCTTGCACAGTGTTAGCTTCAGCTTTTGAAACGCGGTCTCCGTTTCTTCCGTCCATTTCACCATGGTTGATTTGGTGCCTTTTAGAAGATCTGTTAGTGGGGCGGCAATCGTGGCGAAATTCGGGATAAACCGCCGGTAGTATCCCACCATTCCCCGGAATGCTTTCACCTGCTTCTTTGAGAGCGGTTGCGGCCAGGTTTGAATTGCCTCCACTTTCTTGATCTGCGGCTTTATTTCGCCTCTCCCAACAACATAGCCCAGGTACTTGGCCTCCTCTTTTCCGATGGCACACTTTTTTCGGATTTATGGTAAATCCTGTTTTCCTTAGCGCGTCCAAAACGGCCTGTAGTTTAGGTAGGTGACTAGCCCAGTCTGGGCTAAAGACCACAATGTCGTCGAGGTAGGCTGCGGCATACTTCTTATGTGGGGCTAGGATCCGATCCATAGCCCTCTGGAAAGTGGCTGGGGCACCCTGTAGTCCGAACGGCATCCGCTTGTATTGAAAACAGCCATCAGGTGTTGAGAAAGCCGTCTTCTCTTTAGCCATTTGGGACATGGGGATCTGCCAGTAGCCCTTCGTCAGGTCAAGAGTGGTGATGTACCTCGCCGGTCCAAGCCTCTCGATGAGTTCGTCGACGCGGGGCATCGGGTACGCGTCACACTTGGATACCTCATTTAGCCGACGGTAGTCATTACAAAACCTCCACTCTCCATTGGGTTTCGGCACGAGGACGATTGGGCTCGACCACCCACTCTTCGACTCCTCTATTACCCCGAGGTCTAACATCCTCTTCACCTCAGCAGAGATCACCTCCCGGCGTGCTTCCGGAATCCGATACGGCTTCAAATTCACTCGTACATGCGGTTCTGTCAGCACGTCATGCTCTATCACTTGTGTATGCCCTGGCAACTCTGAGAACAGGTCCCGATTCCGCTGTAGTAATTCTCGACACTGTTGCTTCTGGGCCGGTGATAGAGTCTCTGCAATAGTGACCTCCTCCACCTTGCCTTCTGGTGCGGCTCCCAGGCAAGGAGTTTCCACAGGTTCACGGTCCCGCCACGGCTTGAGCAAGTTTATATGATATATTTGATAGGCCTTCCTTCGGCCAGGCTGGTGGACTTTATAATTAACCTCGCTGACTTTCTCCACCACCTCGTATGGACCTTGCCATTTGGCGAGGAACTTGCTCTCGACGGTAGGGATCAGCACCAAAACACGGTCTCCGGGCTGGAACTGTCTTAGTCTCGCCGACCGGTTATAGACTCTCGCCTGGGCTTCCTGCGCCTGGAGGAGATGTTCCTTTACGATGGGCATCACCTTTGACATTCTCTCCTGTAACTGGGCGACATGTTCGATGATACTCCGGTGTGGCGTGACTTCAGCCTCCCAAGTTTCCTTGGCGATGTCTAGGAGACCTCTTGGATGCCGCCCGTATAGGAGCTCAAATGGAGAGAAGCCCGTGGAGGCTTGAGGAACTTCTCTGACCGAGAAAAGCAAAAATGGGAGCAGGTAGTCCCAGTCTCTCCCATCCTTTTCAACGACCTTCTTGAGCATCGCCTTTAAGGTCTTGTTGAAGCGTTCCACTAGGCCGTCCGTTTGTGGATGATAAACCGAGGTCCGCAGCTGAGTTATCTGAAGGACTCTGCAAAGCTCCTTCATCACCTTGCTCATGAAGGGGGTTCCTTGGTCTGTTAGAATCTCTTTTGGTAGACCTGTCCGAGCAAAAATATGGACCAATTCTCGGGCTATACTTTTACTGGACATGTTCCTTAGGGGAACCGCTTCTGGATACCGAGTCGCATAGTCCATGACGACCAGGATATATTGGTGGCCCCGAGCTGATTTGACTATGGGGCCCACGAGGTCCATGGCAATCCTCTCAAAGGGAACCTCTATCACAGGTAGTGGAACTAAGGGGCTACGGAAGTGGGAGGAGGGAGCGGTTATTTGGCAGGTGGGGCAGGACCCACAAAAGTTTTGAATTTCTCGATAACACCCTGGCCAATAGAACCTCCTCAGTATCCTCTCCTGAGTTTTCTCGACCCCAAGGTGTCCCCCCAGAACATGTGAATGGGCCATGTCTAGCACCCGCCGTCTGTATGGCCCCGGCACTAACAGCTGTTCCACTATCTCACCGCCCTTCAGTTTGGCCACCCGATATAGCAACTCCCCCTGTACTGCAAAGTGGGGGAATCTGGTGTCGGCCCCCGGCTCTTGGGCAACCCCATTACATACAGTAACCTGGTCGAACGCCCCTTTTAAGGTCAGGTCTCGAACTTGAGCAGTCCCAAAGTTCTCTCTGGACATATCTAACGCAGGTATGTCGGCCTCCTCGGTCACCGTCTCACCCTCATCACCGACAAGGACGCACAGTGGGAACTCCTCTATCTGAGACTCTGTCGGGGATTCTTCTTCAAGGATCTCGTTTTTCGCCATGCTACTTAGTCCAGTTCCCTTCCCCCACAAGTCCCAGAATAAGGAAAAATCACGGCCCAATATGACGGGATGTATCCGGTCCTTTACCACCCCGACTTCATGGGACTGGGCACCACAGTCTGTCCCTACTGTTACTGTGGCCACGGGATAGTCCTTGGCGTCACCATGGATGCACCGAACACCCAGGGTTTTGGAAGGGATCAACTGGTGGGGAAGGGATGCTCTGATCAAGGTCACCAGACTCCCGGAGTCCAACAGCCCAAGCACTTTTATTCCATTAATGGATATTGCACACGCCTGCGGTCCCTTGCCGGGTCGACAGTCCACGCTACAGGCTGGATAGGCATAATAGGAGACCCGTCTGCCTAGGCTGCAGTCCATGGGCTCAGGGGATATTTGACACTTGGCGGCTACATGTCCAGGGTTGTGACATCGCCAGCAAACTATATCTTTCCCATTTGTTCTAAAGGCCCCTTCAATAGGAGTGGGACGCCCCCAGTGGTGGCTCTAGACCCCTTCCGTGGTGAACCCACCCCCTTTTGGGTATCCCAGTAGGGAGAAATGACTGCATCCGGTTTCTCAAGAGATCTCTCAACTACCTGGTACCTCTCTACCAGGCCGATAAAGTCATCTGCGTTCTGGGGATCACCCTGGGCAACCCAGGTCTGTACTGACTTGGGAAGGGAATGCATGAATCTGTCGATCACCACCCGCTCAACCATCTGGGCCGGAGTGGAGGACTCCGGTTGTAGCCACTTCTGAACAAGATGCAATAGGTCAAACATCTGCGAACGAGGGGGTTTGTTGCTAGCATACGCCCAGTGATGAACTCGCTGGGCTCTTACTGCCATATTTACTCCCAGACGTGCTAAGATCTCTGTCTTTAGTTTGGGATACTCCTTAGCATCTTGCAGCGCCAAGTCAAAATACGCTTTTTGGGGTTCACCCGATAAATATGGCGCCAGAACCTCTGCCCACTGTGCTGGTGGAAGTTTCTCCCGATCAGCCACCCTCTCAAAAACAGTCAGAAATGCTTCTACATCATCCCCAGGGGTCATCTTCTGCATGGCCCGCCTTACTGCCTTCCTGACGTGAGAATCATCAGTCGGCCCTGGGGTTGGGGTGGCCGCCCGGCTCTGGATGGCGTCCGCCAAAAGCTGTATCTGTTGTTGCGCCTCCTGCTGGTGCTGCTGCTGCGACTTTTGCTGCAACTGGATCTGCTGAAGCAACAGTTTGGTCGTCTCCTGGTGCTGCTGCTGCATGCTCTGCTGGCTCTGTAGGTGTTGCTGCTGTATGCTCTGCTGGGCCTGGACCAGGTGCTTAACGAGCTCCTCCATGCTGCCGGACTTCTCTAGCTGTCTGGCAGCCTTCACCCAGGACATCCACCGGTCTTTGTGGCAGGCTCACGTGTTCCTGGAATCCTGCACGCACTCTCACACCAACTGTGGTAAGACGACTCGCTCGGCTCTCCTGAAGGCAGACTCAGGACACACGTTCTCTGGGTTTTCTTTCTGCTGGTTTATTATCAGCCATAAACTCATGCAGGTTTTGCAGGAAAAGTAAACATGACTCTTCTGGGTTAAACGGGAAAACATAAAAACAACAAACAATAACTCAGTCCATAGATGAGTGGGTTCCGCCCGCTCTCGGTAGCATAAACGGCACTGCTAAAGTCCTTGTGGAAAGCTCTGCAGCTTCCACTATCCTGTCTGGAGACTTGCCTCTCCAGACCACAACACAGAGAAAAAAACAGGACTGAGCTTTTATACATTGCTCAGCCACACCCTTTTAACATATAACATGCTGGCAGATAAATAAAGTAGGTCTTAGTTCACACAGGAGAGCATCCTGTGTGACACATACCTCCCTTCACATATAAAACCAGTGACACTGTCACACCGTTTAATAAGCATCGTCATAGTATACATAAGTCGTATAGTGGATCTAAGCATTTTACTGTTGAACATCAGAAAGATCCAAAAGTTTTGAGTTTCATTGTCATTGATCAGGTCGCTGACAATGTTCCAGATCGCTTGGGGAGTCTCATTAATAAAGTTACTGGATTTTCAGATCGGGCACTTTGGCGCCTGAAGAACTTAATTTAACAATAGATAATGTTACCAGTCAGTAATGTTACTTTATATCATTTTTTAGTCATTTTTTGTTTTTTTTATATATATATATATATATTATATATATATATATATATATATATATATACACACACACACTGTATACAGGGGTCAGTATTATATACACACACTGTATACAGGGGTCAGTATTATATACACACACTGTATACAGGGGTCAGTATTATATACACACACTATATACAGGGGTCAGTATTATATACACACACTGTATACAGGGGTCAGTATTATATACAGTATATATACACTATATACAGGGGTCAGTATTATATACACACACTGTATACAGGGGTCAGTATTATATACAGTATATATACACTGTATATATATATAGTTATTTTGTTATCATTTAAGATATTGTTGTATTATCTAACTCCCTCATTGCTGCACTTTCCTATAAATGTCATTTCCTCCCTTTGTTGTTATACCACCTGATGAAAATAGCGTGCCGCTATTGAAACGCGTTGTGGTGTTTTAATAAAGGTCTGTGCTTTTTCATTTTTAATTGCCTCGTCCCTTTTTGCCTCAGCACTAAAGACCGCGATATCTTTTCCTTCTACTTCATATCCCTCTTTTGAGGGCATGCGGCAGGAGCAGCTTCGGACGCAGCAAATCTTTCCTTGTCATCTAAAGGACCTGCGGTCACATGACTCTAGAACCTGCGGTCACGTGACTCTAGAACCTGCGGTCACGTGCTTCCAGCGTGGATCCAGCAACGTCTGGCAGTGGTCACTTGGTGTTCCTCTGGGTCTGCAACAGGAACAGCCGCTGCACACGGGAATCATTTCCCTCAAGCCTCTCTCTTCACTGAGGTTATGCAGGGGTACATAGCCCCAGGAGGTAGGTGGCCCCTTGGCTGTCCTGTGTTTGCCTAATTAATTTTCATAACAGGTCCTTCTCATGTGCGCTTTTTTTTTTTTTTTGCATAGAATGATGAATGGGCAAATGGTAATAGGCTTCTTTGAAATCTAGAGTACTCATTTCCATATTCTTACCAATTTAGAGGTATCATCGATTGTACTGATTCCATTTTGAATTTCTTGTAGAAACCCACAGGTTTAGGGATTTTAGATTTATGTTCGTACAGAAGTCTTGATAATAGACTTGAGTAGGAGCCGAGGAACCATTCTGCCTTTGGTACCGCTATCACTGTTCCTGAATCTGTTAGCTTCCTTGCGTCTCTTAGCAGCCCTTAATAGACCCTCGGGGACTGGAAAGACGCAAGTTGGAATATGCCCTGTGGCTCGGAGTGAATTCTATTTTATATCTGTGATGACAGCATTTTATCTTATTTATTCAGATGTCTATTTTCAGCAAACCTGGAAGAATACACTTTTCTATGTTGATTTTTGAATGTATGCGTTTCTTTTTGGTTGGTCAATAAAACAGACTTTTGTTTATGTAAGCCTGTAATATTGACTTGTAAGTT
>JARQOD010001802.1:52322-89860 GCA_033576555.1 Oophaga sylvatica | reverse complement strand
CGATGAAAATACATGAGACACAGGTTTGATATAGAAAGTCTTGTATTACTTCATACAAGTTGGCAAAAATAGTCACACAGTTTGCAGACACAGAAGCAGGAGACACAGCAGGCCAGAGTAATCTAAGCTCAGCAATCACTCTCCACAACAGGTTCAGGATCTTCTTCTCTGTTACCGTAAGTCCATGCAAACGTGGGTCTTTCAAAGAGCAGGGTTCAGAGTCCACAAGTGCTTCAGAGTTCCTCAGTAGGAATAGCTGGAGTACAAGGTCCAAGGCTTTAGGAGTCAGGTCACAGGTTCACTGCAGGCTAGATTCTGAAGCACTGATTGCTCAGCTGTGGCTGCTTAAGAAGCAAAAGGAGAGAATCAGGGCGGGAACATGCAAGCTGGAAACTCCATTTTGACTGAGGGCAAGATAGCTGCAGCAAGACAGAAAGTAAAATGGCTGACGAACAAACTGAGTTTCAGGAACATGTACACAGAACCTTACATTACTCGCCCCTTAGGGACAACCTCCGGATGACCTCAGACCAGGCTTGTGTGGGTACCTCTGATGAAACTGACGTAGCAAGCGAGGAGCATTAACGTTATTGACTGGTTCCCATGAGTTGTCCTCCACTGGGTAGCCCTGCCATTTAATCAGATATTGTAACTGATTTCTATACAACCTGGAATCTAAAATCCTTTCCACCACAAATTCTTCCTGACCATCGACTAGCACTGGGTCAGGGCAAGGAGAAGAACGTCCAGGAAACGTATTGGGTGTCGCAGCCTTTAGTAGGGATACATGAAAGACAGGGTGGATTCTCATAGTTCTGGGCAGTTGAAGACGACAAGCAACGGCACTTATAATTTTACTGATTTTATAGGGTCCAATGTACTTATGTCCCAACTTAGACGATGGAATCCTTAACTTAAGATTTCTGGTTGACAGCCAAACCAAGTCTCCTACCTTGAAAGCTGGTGCAGGTTTACAAAATTTATCTGCTGCTTTCTTGTACCTTTCCTGAGCCGATTCCAGATTCTCCTTTAGAAGATCCATAGTCTTCTGTAAAGACGTGATTCTTTCAGCCACTGCTGGTAAAGGCGTTTCTATGGGAAATCGTGGTAGAATGTTAGGATGATAACCTAGATTAGAGTAAAAAGGAGACTGCTTAGTGGAGGCACTCTGAGAGTTGTTATACGAGAACTCAGCTAATGGAAGTAGATCCACCCAATCATCCTGTAGGTGGCAGATAAAGCAGCGGAGATACTGCTCCAGGGTTTGATTGGTTCGTTCGGTCTGTCCATTAGTCTGGGGATGAAAAGCAGAAGAAAGGTTTACTTTAATGTCCAATGCTGCACAGAAATTTTGCCAAAACCTAGAAGTGAATTGCACCCCTCGATCCGAAATAACCTCATCCGGTACTCCATGTAAGCGAAACACATCTTTAATCATCAAATCTGATGTCTGTTTTGCAGTGGGTAAGCCGACACAAGGGATAAAATGAGCTGCCTTTGTTAGACGGTCAACCACCACTAGAATGGTGTTCTTCCCTTGAGAGGTTGGTAACTCCACAATGAAGTCCATAGAAATGGATCCCCACGGGCGGGACGGGGTGGGAAGAGGCTGTAACAGACCAGTTGGTGAGGAGCGAGGTGTTTTGCATCTTGCACAGACTTCACATGAAGTGACATAGTTTAAAACATCCTTCCTGCAAGTGGGCCACCAAAAGAAACGAGAAAGAAATTCCTGTGTCTTTAGAATTCCTCTATGCCCAGCTATCTTGGAATCATGAATGAGTTGCAATACTCTCAATCTGACTGTTTCAGGAATATACAGGCGTTGTCCCTGAATCCACACACCATTCTTAAAGACAAGACTTACGTCCCTTGGGGGTTGTGCCAAAAAGGAATCCGCATGGTATGCTTCCTTGATGTCCTTAAGTAGGTCTTGATTATGAATTACTCCTAGGAATCTAGAGTCAGGAAGAATAGTCTCAGGAGGAGCAACCGGACGTGTCTCTGCTGAGTAAATTCTAGAGAGTGCATCAGCCTTTCCATTGCGCGATCCTGGTCTATAAGAAATGATAAAATTAAATTGGTTTAAGAAAAGATTCCAGCGAGCCTGGCGAGGAGTCAGGCACTTAGCCGACCTGATAAACTCAAGGTTACGATGGTCTGTCAGGACGACTATTTGCTGTGCAGCTCCCTGAAGAAGGTGTCTCCATTCTTTGAAGGCGGCAATAATGGCCAACAACTCTCTATTGCCCACATCGTAGTTCCTCTCAGCCGAAGACAACTGCTGGGAAAAGAAGGCACAGGGATGCAAGACATTCTTCTCACCTGTTGTCTGAGAGAGTATAGCTCCAACGGCACAGTCTGAAGCATCCACCTCTATTATGAAGGCAAGCTCGGGGTTGGGATGTACTAGGATAGGTGCAGTGGTAAATTTATCTTTTAGACGGGAAAATGCTTCCTGGGCTTGGGGAGTCCAGGAGAACCTAGACTCTTTCCGGGTAAGTTGGGTGATAGGTGACACTACCTCAGAGAAATTTCTAATGAAACGTCTATAGAAGTTGGCAAACCCGATGAAGCGCTGTACCTCCTTCACATTTCTAGGACTTGGCCAATCCTTGATGGCTTGGGTTTTGCTTCCATCCATACTAATTCCTTGTGTAGACAGTACATACCCCAGAAATTGAATTTCGGTCCTATGGAATTCACACTTTTCAAGTTTGATGTAAAGATGATTTTGTCTTAGACGTTCCAAGACCATTCTCACATGTCCATGATGTTCCTCTGTGGAGTTAGAAAAAATTAGAATATCATCCAAATAAATTACCACGAATGTATCTAGGAGATCCCTGAAGATGTCATTCACCAAGTGTTGGAAAGTGGCTGGGGCGGTACTCAGACCAAAAGGCATAACTAGATATTCAAAGTGTCCATAGCGTGACCTGAATGCAGTCTTCCATTCATCCCCAGGTCTAATACGGACTAAGTTATAGGCCCCACGAAGATCTAGTTTAGAGAAAATTTTGGCATGTCGCACTCTCTCCAATAACTCAGGGATTAAAGGCAATGGATAACGGTTTCTAATAGTAACCTTATTGAGTTCCCTATAGTCTACGCATGGTCTCAGAGATCCATCTTTCTTCTTTACAAAGAAGATGGGTGCACCTGCAGGAGATGAAGAGGGGCGTATGAAGCCCTTGGCTAGATTTTCGTCTATGTAATCCTTTAAAGCCTTTAGCTCGGGCCCCGCCAGGGGGTAGATCTTACCAAAAGGTATCTCTGCTCCAGGCAATAATTCAATTGGACAATCATATGGACGGTGAGGAGGAAGCTGGTCAGCGTTCTTCTTGTCACATAAATCCACATAGTCCTGATATACAGCTGGTAGTTTAGGGACTGACATGGTTCCTTTAGGAACAGAGCAAGCTGAAACTTTTGGACTCATCTGTTTCTCTGGAAAGTGTAATTCCTTGGTCTCCCAGTTAATGGTAGGATTCTGAGCCTGCAGCCATGGTAGCCCTAGAATAATGGGAAAGTGGGGAGAAGAGATAAGCATAAAGGACAGTTTCTCTTGATGATCTTTACCCATAAGAACCCTCAAAGGCTCTGTTTCCTGATCCACTGGTCCAGAGGTCAGCAGGGAGCCATCCACAGTTTCCATCTGTACTGGAGTAGCCTTCTTCACTGAACGTATCCCCTGTTTCAGAGCAAAGGAGACATCCATAAAATTTTACACTTGCCCCTGAGTCGATCATAGCAGAGCTAGACACCCAAGCTGAGTCAACCCAGAGTTTGATGGAAAGAAAGCAATGAGAATTGTTTTTCTTACAACTCAGCTGGGACACCGCTGAGGAAACTTGAAAAATGGCAGCGTTTACACAGTCAACGTCCTCAGAAGTAACGGAGTTTAAGTCCGAGAAATCAAGATCTGTTGCTGCAGATCTCTCTGGAGCCTGAGGCTCGGACCTGACAGATCCCCTCTCGCAACACTCACAATGAATGAGTGCTGCAGTAGTCTTACGAGAACGGCTGGGGCAGTTTATAATGAAGTGCCCTGACTTACCACAATAGAAACATAGATTCTCCTTAAAACGATGTTCCTTGCGTGCATCACTAACCCGTCGTTGTAAAGAGTCTACCTGCATGGGTTCAGGTTCAGGTTCCCGTGTAATCCTACTCAAAGGTTCCTTAGCTGGAGAGGAAGGTAGGAAAAGGTTAGTGCGATTGCTTTCGAACCATCTCTCTTGCCTGCGTTCAGTCAGACGAGTATCAATACGGATGCAGTAGTTAATAAAGTCACCTAACGCAGTGGGAGGGTCGGCACGAGCAAGTTCATCCTTAATCAGTGGAGATAACCCCTTTCGAAAAATAGATTTTTGGCGGAACTGTCCCAGGTGGTATCAAGGGCCCATCTCCTGAAATCCAAGGCATATTCAGCTACCGAGTGCTTACCTTGGCGCAAAGCTAACATGGCTGCTTCAGCTGTTGCACCTCGTTTGGGGTCATCAAACACCTGTCCCATGGCTGAAATAAAAGCATCAAGGTGATTCAAACAATCATCCTCAGTCTCAATCAGAGGGTTTGCCCACATCAAAGCCTTGTTGGTAAGCAACATAATTATAGTAAGCACCTTAGATCGTTCAGTGGGAAATTGTGAAGCATGTGCAGAAAAAAAAGATTGCATTGATTAATAAATCCCCTGAATTTCTCACGTTCACCGCCAAAACGAAAAGGGGGCAACTTGGGAATCCCAGAACTCGGGGCTACGGCAGGAGTCTGGACTCGCTCCTCTAGAACCTCAATCCTGGCTCGCAAATCCTGGGCAGTCTGTCCAAACACTTGCAAATTGTGATTAGTGAGGTCCTGTAGGCTTGAAAAACGGGTCTTTATATTCTGCAAATCTGCAAGGATATTATCAGTCACTCCGCAAAGTTCCTTTATGCGGGCCTCCATTTTCCAGATCTTTTAAGACAGGAGTACTGGAAGAAGAGGAGAGGAGAAAAAAAAAAACAATAGTGTTTACCTGTGGTAACACTGCAGAGAGAAAAAAAAAATTAAGGGAACTGCTCACCTGGAATGGTTGTGAGAAGTCACAACCACTATCATCACAGAAAGTTCACCCGGACATCTGATATCCACAGTTACAGCAGACAAAAAAGAGAAAGGAAAAAAAAAAAAAACAATAGTGTTTACCTGTGGTAACACTGCAGAAAAAAAAACACTTAAGGGAATTGCTCACCTGGAATGGTTGTGAGAAGTCACAACCACTGTCATCACAGAAAGTACAACCGGACATCCGATATCCACAGTTACAGCAGACACAGCCTTTCCAGACCCAGCAGACACTAACGTTTGGCTTCAGAATCTTGTAATGTAAGTAGTACAGTTCATATAGCGTCTTGTGCTTGGGTGCGATGAAAATACATGAGACACAGGTTTGATATAGAAAGTCTTGTATTACTTCATACAAGTTGGCAAAAATAGTCACACAGTTTGCAGACACAGAAGCAGGAGACACAGCAGGCCAGAGTAATCTAAGCTCAGCAATCACTCTCCACAACAGGTTCGGGATCTTCTTCTCTGTTACCGTAAGTCCATGCAAACGTGGGTCTTTCAAAGAGCAGGGTTCAGAGTCCACAAGTGCTTCAGAGTTCCTCAGTAGGAATAGCTGGAGTACAAGGTCCAAGGCTTTAGGAGTCAGGTCACAGGTTCACTGCAGGCTAGATTCTGAAGCACTGATTGCTCAGCTGTGGCTGCTTAAGAAGCAAAAGGAGAGAATCAGGGCGGGAACATGCAAGCTGGAAACTCCATTTTGACTGAGGGCAAGATAGCTGCAGCAAGACAGAAAGTAAAATGGCTGACTAACAAACTGAGTTTCAGGAACATGTACACAGAACCTTACACTCATTACAGTATATACATATATATAAGCTCAAGATGCACTCAATCATCTCATTACAGTATATACATATATATAAGCTCAAGATGCACTCAATCATCTCATTACGGTATATACATACATATAAGCTCAGCGTGCGCTCACTCATCTCATTACAGTATATACATATATATAATCTCAGCGTGCGCTCACTCATCTCATTACAGTATATACATATGTATAAGCTCAGTGTGCGCTCAATCATCTCATTACAGTATATACATTGTGAGACAGTGAATGAGTGTGTACTGGACGGGGTGTACATCTCGCCCAGGTTTCTTAGCTGGGTGGCATGAGGAATGTAGGAGTGAAGGTAGGTTGGCAGTGCGACGTTCACTCCACTCCTCATCCAGTACAGGCTTGCAGCCCAACCCTGAGTGCACTCAGCTGTCTAATTAAGCAGCCAGAAGTAGGTGGTTGAGCTAGACTGAGAGGGCTCTCAGTCTGAATCTGGCTTCAGACACTGCTGGAGTCTCCTGGAAGCCAAGCGCTGGTAATTACAATATCTGTGTTGTTTTGGCCAGGCTGTTAGAGCCTAGACCACGGTAGTGAGGGAACTAACTGTGTCTAGCTAGCAGCCTGCCAGGCTTAGGACTTTGTTTTATGATTTGGTTTATGTTTGTTGCTGTGGATTTCAATAAAACTGGTTGCGGCCAGTTTTCCCCAGTACTGCTGTCTGTGCTTGAACTGTTTCTATGCCACTCCGTCTACCCGAGACGGTGATCCCGGAGCTAAACCCCCTGAACAGTCTACAATTGGTGCTCGAATGCGGGCAACACAGTGGCTAAAACAGCAGCAAAGAAAAAAAAATAGTCTGTCAAAGCAGCCTTAAAGAGACAGTAGCCCTAATAGTGTCTGCACAGAAAAAAGCTGAACTTGCTGTGGTAAAGATTTTGGAGTCCTGTGTAAAGGCTGCCGTTGCCGGGACAGACAAGTCTGACAGCATGGAGGAGCTGCTTAGACATATGGCGCAAGCTAGTGTGCAACAGCTGGAGACTAACCGATTATTAATGGAGCAGGTTGCAGCACTACGCCAGGCTCTCAGCACCTCGTTCCAGAGTGATGACGCAAGGTCACCTGCGTTGTCCGCGGTCTAGAAGGCGGTAAAACAGACCCTGCCGAAGATGACGCCTCATGATGATGTGGAGACATATCTCACTATAGTTGAAAGACTGGCAGAGAAGGAGAATCTGCCACCATCTGAATGGGCCATGGTGGTCGCACCCTATCTGACTGGGGAACCTCAAAAGGCCTATTTTGACCTTAGCGAGCAGGACAGCAGAGACTATGCCAAGCTTCTTGCCCGCCTGGGTGTTACGGTTGCAGTCCGTGCTAGGAGAGTCCATAACTGGAGATACAGTGGGGACAAGCCTGCTCGCTCACAAATGTATGATCTAATTTATTTGGTAAAGAAGTGGCTGGAGCCTGACGTCAGCATCCCTGCCCAAATGGTCGAAAAGGTAGTGGCGGACCGGTACATCTGGGCCCTTCCTCCTGAGGTGCAGCTCTGGGTCGGACAGGGAGACCCCAAAGACGCCAATCAACTGGTCAGCCTGATAGAGAGGTACTTCGCCACCAAAGACTACCTCCGTGACCAGACGTCCGAGCGGTCGTCACTTCGGAGTTCCCGGCCTCCGACATCTCCCGGTAAGAGAGTTCCAGCTGGTGGGGCCAGGGGGACTGCTGATAGACGGGGTCAGCCCCGAGGGGACATGTGTGAGGCAAGGGCCGATGTTTCCCTGTCGGGAGTTCCGAGGCCTAGGAAGGTCTCCTCGTCTGAACCACCAGACCTGAGACATTGTTGGAGATGCCGTGAACGGGGTCATTTTTCAGCTAACTGTCCACTAGTGGGGGAACCTATGGACTGTGATGCTGGAAGGTCTCTCTCTCTCCTCGCGGAACCAGTGTGCGTGGCCACCCCAGCCGAGGAGACTGGCCCACAGGTGTCCCAGGTGGTTATAAATGGCTGCCCCGTACAAGAAAAAAAAAAGGCAAATGCAATTCTAGGATGTATCAACAGAAGCATACAGTCTAGATCACGTGAGGTCATTATTGCCCTCTACTCCTCTTTGGTCAGACCTCATCTGGAATACGGTGTCCAGTTTTGGGCACCACATTTTAAAAAAGACATCAACAAACTGGAGCAAGTTCAGAGAAGAGCGACCAGAATGGTGACCGGTCTGCAAACCATGTCCTATGAAGAACGGTTGCAGGATTTGGGAATGTTTAGCTTGCAAAAAAGAAGACTGAGAGGAGACTTAATAGCTGTCTACAAATATCTCAAGGGCTGTCACAGTGTAGAGGGATCATCATTCTCATTTGCACAAGGAAAGACTAGAAGCAATGGGATGAAACTGAATGGGAGGAGACACAGATTAGATATTAGAAAAAACTTTTTGACAGTTAGGGTGATCAATGAGTGGAACAGGCTGCCAAGAGAGGTGGTGAGTTCTCCTTCAATGGAAGTCTTCAAACAGAGGCTGGACAGACATCTGTCTTTGATGATTTAGAGAATCCTGCTTTGAGCAGGGGGTTGGACCAGATGGCCCAGGAGGTCCCTTCCAACTCTACTATTCTATGATTCTATGATTCTAAGCCCTCCTAGACTCAGGGAGTCGAGTGACTCTGGTACATGCCAGCCTGGCTGATAGGGACTTCATCCCCGATAAACACCTGAGCGTGGTGTGCATCCATGGAGATACCAAAGTCTACCCGGTGACTCCCGTGGACTTCGTCACAAAACTCGGGGAGATCTCGTATGAAGTGGGGTAGCGAAGAACCTGATGCACCCAGTCGTATTGGGTCGTGACTTTCCCGTTTTGGGGTCTGTGGGAAAAATACGGTTCTACTGGACAGTGTGATGAAGCTCCTAATGAGGTTGCGCGGTCCATAGGGCAGACCACAATGCTAGTGTGTTGTTGAACTTAGATGATGATAATGATAATGATGAATTTCCATTTCAGGTGATGTTGGGGGAGGGGGATAATGGTTCTCTGGATCAGAATGTCCCTGACCTACCTGTGGCCCGTGACAATTTCGGGAGTGAGCAGTTGCGAGACCCCACTCTTAAAAATGCCAGGGAAAGTATAACTGTTCTGAATGAGATCCCACAAGAGCCCGGCTCTGATAAACGATTTCCCCATTTTGCCATGAACAATGACATGCTATATAGGATCACTAAGGTCAATGGAGAGGTAGTGAGTCAGCTCCTGGTACCTAAGCCATATAGAAGTATGGTGCTAGGTTTGTCACATAACCACGTGCTTTGTGGGCACCTGGGGATGGACAAGACCCAGGAAAGAATCCTCCAGAGGTTTTACTGGCCAGCGGTTTATCAAGATGTGGGGGATTATTGCAAGTCCTGCCCCACGTGTCAGATAAATGCTCCGGTTTCCCACTTCCGCAGTCCATTAGTCCCGCTGCCGGTTATAGAGATACCATTTGAAAGAGTAGCGATAACTTGGTAGGTCCTATTGTGAAATCAGCCAGGGGCACCAATACATACTAGTGGTACTTGATTATGCAACCCGGTACCCCGAGGCTGTCCCTTTAAGAAATATGGCGTCTAAAAATATTGCACGGGAACTCTTTCATATGTTTTCCAGGACAGGAATCCCTAAAGAGATCCTCACGGACCAAGGCACACCTTTTATGTCCAAGGTGATGAAGGAGCTGTGTAAGTTGCTTAAAATCTCGCACATTCGCACATCCGTGTATCACCCACAGACGGATGGGCTGGTTGAACGTTTTAATAAAACGTTAAACATATGTTAAAGAAAGCAGTGGAGAAAGATGGTCGGGATTGGGACTACTGTTACCCTACCTAATGTTTTCGGTCAGAGAAGTGCCCCAAGCCTCTACTGGGTTTTCTCCCTTTGAGTTGGTATATGGTCGGCACCTGCGGGGCTTGCTAGATATAGCCAAGTAAGTATGGGAGACCGAGGCAACCCCATACAAGAGTGTTATAGAGCATATTGCCCTGATGCAGGATAGAATTGCTAAGGTTATACCATTGGTTAAGGATCACCTGCAGAGAGCCCAAGAAGCTCAAAGCAAAATATATAATCGGTCAGCAAAAGTTAGGACATTCAACCCCGGGGATCGGGTCCTGATCTTAATCCCCACAGTGGAAAGAAAGTAAGTTTTTGGCCAAGTGGCATGGACCCTACGAGATAGTACAGAAAGTGAGCGAGGTCACCTACAAGGTACACCAATCAGGGAGACAGAAGCCCTACCAGATCTATCATATCAACTTACTCAAGCCCTGGAGGGACAGAGAGTCATTGTCGGCCTCGGGTGAATTAGAGAAAGGTTTAAAACCACCTCTACCTCCTGTGATAGTTGGTGAGACATTGTCAGTACACTAAAAACAGGAAGTACGGGAGTTTCTGCAGAAAAATCAGCAGAGGTTTTCAGACTTGCCCGGCCGGACTTCACTCGTGAAGCACCATATCGAGACCGAGCCCGGTACTAAGGTCAAGCTGAAGCCGTACAGGATACCGGAAGCCGTAGAGAGATAGTCTCCACTGAGATCAAACGGATGCTAGCCCTTGGGGTCATTGAGGAGGCCCAAAGCGAGTGGTGTAGCCCGATTGTCCTGATCTCAAAACCTAATGGAACCTGGAGGTTCTGCAATAATTTCAGAAAGTTGAACGACGTGTCAAAGTTTGACGCCTACCCTATGCCCGGGTAGACGAGCTAATCGAGACTTTAGGGGGCGCCCCTTATATTACAACCCTCGATCTGACAAAAGGGTACTGGCAGATACCCCTGTCTGAGGAGGCAAAAGAAAAAACGGCCTTTGCAACCCCCAACGGCTTGTTTCAGTACCTTGTGATGCCATTCGGCTTGCATGGAGCCCCGGCTACCTTTCAGAGGCTTATGGACCTGATCCTGCGCCCGCATCAAGCCTATGCGGCTGCCTACCTGGATGATGTGGTAATTTTCAGTTCTGATTGGCAGAGCCACCTCGCTAAGGTACAAGCCGTCTTAGACTCGATAGGCGGAGCTGGGCTGAACATAAACCCAGAGAAATGTGCAATTGGCCTAGAAGAGGCCAAGTACCTGGGCTACGTCATTGGCAGGGAGCTGATTAAACCCCAAGACAATAAGGTAGAGGCGATTCAGAACTGGCCTACACCCCTCACAAAACGAAAGATCAAAGCGTTTCTGGGCATCACTGGGTACTACCGCAGATTTGTACAAAATTTTGCCTCCATTGCTGCCCCATTGACCGACCTGACAAAGGGTGGGAAGTCAAAAATGGTAGTTTGGACTCCGGAGGCAGAAAAAGCATTTCAGTCTTTGAAAATGGCTTTATGTCAAAGCCCAGTTCTGGTCACCCCTAATTTCAGGGAGGAGTTTCTTGTTCAAACTGATGCCTCTAATGTGGGGTTAGGGGCGGTTTTGTCGCAGGTCGTGAAGGGTGAGGAGCACCCGGTCATGTATCTAAGTCGAAAACTGACACCGGCTGAACAAAACTATGCCATTCTGGAGCGAGAGTGCCTCGCAATCAAATGGGCGCTGGACTCGCTGCGTTATTACCTCTTGGGCAGGAAATTTTAATTGCAGTCAGACCATGCTCCTCTGGCATGGATGAAGCAGAACAAGGAAAGGAACGCCAGGGTGACAAGGTGGTTCCTTTTGCTTCAAGAATTCAATTTCTCGGTAGACCATAGGCCTGGGAGGTTACAGGGTAATGCCGATGCCTTGTACAGAGTTCACTGTCTCTTTGGAGTTGCTGACCAGCCCTCCGGTCTGGAGAAGAGGGGGGGGGATATGTGAGACAGTGAAGGGGTGCGTACTGGACGGGGTGTACATTTCGCCCAGGTTTCTTAGCTGGGTGGCATGAGGAATGTAGGAGTGAAGGTAGGTTGGCAGTGCGACGTTCACTCCACTTCCCATCCAATACAGGCTTGCAGTCCAACCCGGAGTGCACTCAGCTGTCTAATTAAGCAGCCAGAAGTAGGTGGTTGAGCTAGACAGAGGGTGCTCTCAGTCTGAATCTGGCTTCAGACACTGCTGGAGTCTCCTGGAAGCCAAGCGCTGGTAATTACAATATCTGTGTTGTTTTGGCCAGGCTGTTAGAGCCTAGATCACGGTAGTGAGGGAACTAACTGTGTCTAGCTAGCAGCCTGCCAGGCTTAGGACTTTGTTTTATGATTTGGTTTATGTTTGTTGCTGTGGATTTCAATAAAACTGGTTGCGGCCAGTTTTCACCAGTATTGCTGTCTGTGCTTGAACTGTTTCTATGCCACTCCGTCTACCCAAGACGGCGATCCCGGAGCTAAACCCCCTGAACTGTCTACAATATATATATAAGCTCAGCGTGCGCTCAATCATCCCATTACAGTATATACATATATATAAGCTCAGCGTATCTAATATATAAAGCTGAATGTATGTATGTGTGTATGTATGTGGGTATGTTTGTCCGGGATTGGAATCCGCACCGTCGCACTTACGGGCATGAAATTTTGCACGCCCGCACGTCTCGACCCCGTCTCGACCCCGAAAGAGTCCTAGGCTATGTTTTGAATCGAAATTTTAACCCCGCGCGTTCCAAATCGCCAAACAATTTTGGCCCTATCTACATAATGGGGAGAAAGCTGAATGCTTGTGTGTATGTCCGGCATAGGAATCTGCATTTACGGGCATGAAATTTTGCACACCCGCACGTCTCGACCCCGGGAGCGTCATAGGCTAGGTTTTGAGTAGAAATTTTAACCCCGCGCATTCCAAATCGGCAAATAATTTTGGCTCGGGATAGGAATCTGCACCGTTGTACTTACGGGCATGAAATTTTGCATGCCCGCACATCTCAACCCCAGGAGCATCATAGGCTATGTGTTGAATGGAAATTTTAACCCCCGCACGTTCCAAATCGCCAAACAATTTTGGCCCTATCTACATAATGGGGAGAAAGCTGAATGCTTGTGTGTATGTCCGGCATAGGAATCTGCATTTACGGGCATGAAATTTTGCACACCCGCACGTCTCGACCCCGGGAGCGTCATAGGCTAGGTTTTGAGTCGAAATTTTAACCCCGCGCATTCCAAATCGGCAAATAATTTTGGCCCGGGATAGGAATCTGCACCGTTGTACTTACGGGCATGAAATTTTGCATGCCCGCACATCTCAACCCCAGGAGCATCATAGGCTATGTGTTGAATGGAAATTTTAACCCCCGCACGTTCCAAATCGCCAAACTATTTTGGCCCTATCTACATAATGGGGAGAAAGCTGAATACTTGTATATAGATATAATCATTACAATTTGTTATAACTAACCGTAGTTAGGTACTATGCCCGGGCAGCGCCGGGCTCTTCAGCTAGTCTAATATATAAAGCTGAATGTATGTATGTGTGTATGTATGTGGGTATGTTTGTCCGGGATTGGAATCCGCACCGTCGCACTTACGGGCATGAAATTTTGCACGCCCGCACGTCTCGACCCCAAAAGCGTCCTAGGCTATGTTTTGAATCGAAATTTTAACCCCGCGCGTTCCAAATCGCCAAACAATTTTGGCCCTATCTACATAATGGAGAGAAAGCTGAATGCTTGTGTGTATGTCCGGCATAGGAATCTGCATTTACGGGCATGAAATTTTGCACACCCGCACGTCTCGACCCCGGGAGCGTCATAGGCTAGGTTTTGAGTCGAAATTTTAACCCCGCGCATTCCAAATCGGCAAATAATTTTGGCCCGGGATAGGAATCTGCACCGTTGTACTTACGGGCATGAAATTTTGCATGCCCGCACATCTCAACCCCAGGAGCATCATAGGCTATGTGTTGAATGGAAATTTTAACCCCCGCACGTTCCAAATCGCCAAACAATTTTGGCCCTATCTACATAATGGGGAGAAAGCTGAATGCTTGTGTGTATGTCCGGCATAGGAATCTGCATTTACGGGCATGAAATTTTGCACACCCGCACGTCTCGACCCCGGGAGCGTCATAGGCTAGGTTTTGAGTCTAAATTTTCACCCCGTGCATTCCAAATCGGCAAATAATTTTGCCCGGGATAGGAATCTGCACCGTTGTACTTACGGGCATGAAATTTTGCATGCCCGCACATCTCAACCCCAGGAGCATCATAGGCTATGTGTTGAATGGAAATTTTAACCCCCGCACGTTCCAAATCGCCAAACAATTTTGGCCCTATCTACATAATGGGGAGAAAGCTGAATGCTTGTGTGTATGTCCGGCATAGGAATCTGCATTTACGGGCATGAAATTTTGCACACCCGCACGTCTCGACCCCGGGAGCGTCATAGGCTAGGTTTTGAGTCAAAATTTTAACCCCGCGCATTCCAAATCGGCAAATAATTTTGGCCCGGGATAGGAATCTGCACCGTTGTACTTACGGGCATGAAATTTTGCATGCCCGCACATCTCAACCCCAGGAGCATCATAGGCTATGTGTTAAATGGAAATTTTAACCCCCGCACCTTCCAAATCGTCAAACAATTTTGGCCCTATCTACATAATGGGGAGAAAGCTGAATGCTTGTGTGTATGTCCGGCATAGGAATCTGCATTTACGGGCATGAAATTTTGCACACCCGCACGTCTCGACCCCGGGAGCGTCATAGGCTAGGTTTTGAGTCGAAATTTTAACCCCGCGCATTCCAAATCGGCAAATAATTTTGGCCCGGGATAGGAATCTGCACCGTTGTACTTACGGGCATGAAATTTTGCATGCCCGCACATCTCAACCCCAGGAGCATCATAGGCTATGTGTTGAATGGAAATTTTAACCCCGCACGTTTTGGTGTGTGATTTTTATGTGCAGAATAAATTTTTGTTAACATAGTCTATTTTGTTACAGCTAACAGCAGTTATTAATTAACCCGGGCGAAGCCGGGTACTACAGCTAGTACATATATATAAGCTCAGCAGCCACTCAATCATCTCATTACAGTATATACATATATATAAGCTGAGCGTGCGCTCAATCATCTCATTACGGTATATACATATATATAAGCTCAGCGTGCGCTCAATCATCTCATTACAGTATATACATATATATAAGCTGAGCGTGCGCTCAATCATCTCATTACGGTATATACATATATATAAGCTCAGCGTGCGCTCAATCATCTCATTACAGTATATACATATATATAAGCTGAGCGTGCGCTCAATCATCTCATTACGGTATACACATATATATAAGCTCAGCGTGAGCTCAATCATCTCATTACAGTATATACATATATATAAGCTCAGCATGCGCTCACTCATCTCATTACAATATATACATATATATAAGCTCAGCATGCGCTCAATCATCTCATTACAGTATATACATATATATAAGCTCAGCGTGCGCTCAATCATCTCATTACAGTATATACATATATATAAGCTCAGCGTGCGCTCAATCATCTCATTAGAGTATATACATATATATAAGCTCAGCGTGCGCTCAATCATCTCATTACAGTATATACATATATATAAGCTCAGCGTGCGCTCAATCATCTCATTACAGTATATACAGTACAGACCAAAAGTTTGGACACACCTTCTCATTCAACGATTTTTCTGTATTTTCATGACTATGAAAATTGTAGAATCACACTGAAATCATCAAAACTATGAATTATCACATGTGGAATTATACATTACACTTTACAAAAAAGTGTGAAACAGCAGAAAATATGTCTTATATTCTAGGTTCTTCACAGTAGCCAAATTTTGCTTTGATTACTGCTTTGCACGCAGAAAAGGTGAACGGCTGGACTCTACATGCCTGGTTCCCACCGTGAAGCATGGAGGAGGAGGTGTGATGGTGTGGGGGGGCTTTACTGGTGACACTGTTGGGATTTATTCAATATTGAAGGCATAGTGAACCAGCATGGCTACCACAGCATCTTGCAGCAGCATGCTATTCCATCCGGTTTGCGTTTAGTTGGACCATCATTTATTTTTCAACAGGACAATGACCCCAAACACCTCCAGGCTGTGTAAGGGCTATTTGACCAAGAAGGAGAGTGTTGGGGTACTACACCAGATGACCTGACCTCCACAGTCACCAGACCTGAACCCAATCCAGATGGTTTGGGGTGAGCTGGACCGCTCACCGCTTCAATTTTGAATAATCCCCAACAGTGTCACCAGCAAAGCACCCCCACACCATCACACCACCTCCTCCATGCTACACGGTGGGAACCAGGCATGTAGAGTCCATCCGTTCACCTTTTCTGCGTGCAAAGCAGTAATCAAAGCAAAAGGTGAAGAACCTAGAATATAAGACATATTTTCAGTTGTTTCACACTTTTTTGTAAAGTGTAATGTATAATTCCACATGTGATAATTCATAGTTTTGATGCCTTCAGTGTGATTCTACAATTTTCATAGTCATGAAAATACAGAAAGATCTTTGAATGAGAAGGTGTGTCCAAACTTTTGGTTGTACTGTACATATATATAAGCTCAGCGTGCGCTCAATCATCTCATTACAGTATATACATATATATAAGCTCAGCGTGCGCTCAATCATCTCATTACAGTATATACATATATATAAGCTCAGCGTGCGCTCACTCATCTCATTACAGTATATACATATATATAAGCTCAGCGTGCGCTCAATCATCTCATTACAGTATATACATATATATAAGCTCAGCGTGCGCTCACTCATCTCATTACAGTATATACATATATATAAGCTCAGCATGCGCTCAATCATCTCATTACAGTATATACATATATATAAGCTCAGTGTGAGCTCAATCATCTCATTACAGTATAAACATATATATAAGCTCAGCGTGCGCTCAATCATCTCATTACAGTATATACATATATAAGCTCAGCGTGCGCTCACTCATCTCATTACAGTATATACATATATATAAGCTCAGCATGCGCTCAATCATCTCATTACAGTATATACATATATATAAGCTCAGTGTGAGCTCAATCATCTCATTACAGTATAAACATATATATAAGCTCAGCGTGCGCTCAATCATCTCATTACAGTATATACATATATAAGCTCAGCATGCGCTCAATCATCTCATTACAGTATATACATATATATAAGCTCAGCGTGCGCTCAATCATCTCATTACAGTATATACATGTATATAAGCTCAGATTTTTTATTTCTTTTTTGAATATTTGTTTTTTTGTGCCTGTTTTTCTGTGTAATGGTCATGTGTTAATATGCATTTACATTTTGCATACACATTAACTTACTTTTTCAGTTCAGATCTAGTTTTCTATGTAGTTCATAGTGCATTCCGTGCATATAAGGGTGTGACCGCCCTGTTTTCTGAGTTGAGAAAATCCATCCTGTCTGGCCAGAGCTTCAACTGGTGGGTTCAGTCCCTCTGCCCTTGTTCACATTTAAATCACTTGACAAGTGGAAAGGTTTTCAATATTAGAGTAGGACTGTCCCACAGAGGGTTGCCTTGACGTGGCGGGATGGCTTGTACATTATTTTGATCAAAATTATGTTTACTAAATACCCTTATGATTATTACTACCTTCATGCATTTTTGCAAAAAGATTTTTTATTTCATTTTTGGATATTTGTTTTTTTGTGCCTGTTTTTCTGTGTAATGGTCATGTGTTAATATGCATTTACATTTTGCATACACATTAACTTACTTTTTCAGTTCAGATCTAGTTTTCTATGTAGTTCATAGTGCATTCCGTGCATATAAGGGTGTGACCGCCCTGTTTTCTGAGTTGAGAAAATCCATCCTGTCTGGCCAGAGCTTCAACTGGTGGGTTCAGTCCCTCTGCCCTTGTTCACATTTAAGTCACTTGACAAGTGGAAAGGTTTTCAATATTAGAGTAGGACTGTCCCACAGAGGGTTGCCTTGACGTGGCGGGATGGCTTGTACATTATTTTGATCAAAATTATGTTTACTAAATACCCTTATGATTATTACTACCTTCATGCATTTTTGCAAAAAGATTTTTTATTTCTTTTTTGGATATTTGTTTTTTTGTGCCTGTTTTTCTGTGTAATGGTCATGTGTTAATATGCATTTACATTTTGCATACACATTAAATTACTTTTTCAGTTCAGATCTAGTTTTCTATATATATAAGCTCAGCATGCGCTCAATCATCTCATTACAGTATATACATATATATAAGCTCAGTGTGAGCTCAATCATCTCATTACAGTATATACATATATATAAGCTCAGCGTGCGCTCAATCATCCCATTACAGTATATACATATATAAGCTCAGCATGCGCTCAATCATCTCATTACAGTATATACATATATATAAGCTCAGCGTGCGCTCAATCATCTCATTACAGTATATACATGTATATAAGCTCAGCGTGCGCTCAATCATCTCATTACAGTATATACATGTATATAAGCTCAGCGTGCGCTCAATCATCTCATTACAGTATATACATGTATAAGCTCAGCATGCGCTCAATCATCTCATTACAGTATATACATATATATAAGCTCAGCGTGCGCTCAATCATCTCATTACAGTATATACATATATATAAGCTCAGCGTGTGCTCAATCATCTCATTAGAGTATACACATATATATAAGCTCAGCGTGCGCTTAATCATCTCATTACAGTATATACATATATATAAGCTCAGCGTGCGCTCAATCATCTCATTAGAGTATACACATATATATAAGCTCAGGGTGCGCTTAATCATCTCATTACAGTATATACATATATATAAGCTCAGCGTGCGCTCAATCATCTCAATAGAGTATACACATATATATAAGCTCAGGGTGCTCTTAATCATCTCATTACAGTATATACATATATATAAGCTCAGTGTGCGCTCAATCATCTCTTTACAGTATACACATATATATAAGCTCAGCATGCGCTCAATCATCTCATTACAGTATATACATATATATAAGCTCAGTGTGCGCTCAATCATCTCATTACAGTATACACATATATATAAGCTCAGCGTGCGCTTAATCATCTCATTACAGTATATACATATATATAAGCTCAGCGTGCGCTCAATCATCTCATTACAGTATATACATATATATAAGCTCAGCGTGCACTCAGTCATCTCAATTAGTATAAGGCATACAGGGAACATAATAGTGTCATTGTCACATAGCACATGGAGATACCTATAGCTCAAGACCAGTTTGTGGGTATTTAGTGTGGGAAGCTTAATTGATTGCTTCCCAGGTTAATCAGTTCAGGTCAGCCGGGGACACCGCACAGCATCAGTGACGTCAGAGGGTGTCCCGGCTGACCTGAAGTGAACTGATTAGCCTGGGAAGCAATCAATTAAGCTTCCCACACTAATCACTTCCTCTCCTGTCAGCCGGGAGAGGAACTCCTTCATTCGGGGGCTTACAGCTGAGCTGCCAGCATTAGCTGCGCTGCTTGCTGTAAGCCAGTTAACCCTGTGTGAAGGATTACAGCGTGGGACCTGACAGAGCACCGGATATGTAAGAATAATGTTGCTTTTTTATTTTATTTTTATTACAGGAGAACAAGGGCTTCGCAAGAAGTACCTGTAAAATAAAAGATGGTCAAAAATTGTGTGATTATTTCATTAAAATGATTTTTAATTAATGTGTGCGTTTTATTTTTATTTCATACAATAGGATTAATAATTGATAGTTGTCTAATTGACAACTCTCAATTATTAACCTGGCTTAAAGTCACCTTCCAATAGCAAGGTGGCTTTAACCCATTATTAACACATTAGCCACCGCTATAGGGCAATAGGAATAGACGGGCTAAGTGCCAGAAAGGGCGCATCTAATTATAGATTTGCCTTTTCTGGGGTGGCTGGGGGCATATGTTAGTAGCCAGGGGGGGGGGCACAAAATAAATGCACCCTCCCTTGGCTATTATTATCTGCCCCCACTCGCTGGCTTTCCCTGTCTGGTGGAGAAAATACCACGGGAGCCCACGCATTTTTTTTCAACGAATTTACACCTTTAACCCCTAGCTGTATGAAATTTTGCACACATACACTCATGTAATTGTTAGTGAAAATCATATATCAAACTACATGAAATGACATGGTTAACTATATGTAAACCATGTGTCATTTCATGTCGGGTTCTGTAATTTCACGGAAGCCGGCAATTGAATTAGTGGCTATTATACTATGTAGAAGTGTATGTACTATAAATATATATTGTAAGGTTTTACTCACTCGGCTGCTTCAGAGGTAATTCAAGAGACACTTTCTTATGCAAAAAGTCTTTAGGTTTATTGCATCATAAACCATATGGTAACATACAATACACTCTTCAATGCTTCAGCTCCTGCCTGGAGCCTCGCTCTTCAGTCACAGAGACCTCTCTGTAATGTCCCGCCTTGGACACATGGAAGCCTGTCCACACTGGCAGACTCCCACACACTCTCTCCCAGGTGCAAAACACACTCCATTACATAGGTGTAACTCCACCCACTGGTGAGGTCAGGAATCACATGGTTATGTCACATGGTCATGACCTCACCACAGGTCCTTCAGCTACACCATTACATGCAGGTTTTATCCCAGGTTTTTAGACACAAGCCCCTTGGGTGGGTTTGTAGGTGACTGGACCCGCCCAGCTCTCCTAGTCACCTGGAAGCCTCCCAATATATAGTACAACTCAGCAGTAGATCTGCTGAACCAAAACATATTCAGGCTTCCATCACAGGGCCACCCACCTCTGTGATACATAACGTCCATCCATCACATGTCTCCATGCATATCCCGAGGGCCATACACAGTGCCCCCTAGCTGCATCAGGGGTCATTACACCACAATATATACATATATATATATATATATGTGTCACAATGACATGTATATGTATATATATATATTATATATATATATATATATATATGTATTCTATGTGTGTATATCTAGTGTTTACAAGGAAAGAAAGGGTTTATTTTAATTCCGATATTTCTGTCCCATTGACTTGCATTGGTTTCCGGTATCGGAATCGGCGATATCCGATACTTTTTGGGTATTGGTCCGATCCAATCTGATCCAATATTTCCCGATATCGGAAAGTATCGCTCAACACTAATTGTGACATGTCTCAGGTTGAAAAAGGCCACATTATGGCCGAAACGTTGTAACTGATGTTGGCAGGATAAAGACTTTTTTGAATTTTTTCCTCAGATTGGATGCTGCTCTCATTATTTTCTATGTCTCAGGTTGATCACCTTTTTGTTTCATTTTGCATCTAATTTTCCGATGGTGCCCTCCTATTAGTTTGTTTGCAAAAATCTACCTGTATCTCTCTCATATCTATCTCTTTATCAATCTATCTGCTATCTATCTATCTATATCTATCTATCTATCTATCTATCATCTATCTATCCTATCTATCTATCTATTGTGAGAAGGTCACCTGTAATATTCTGGAGGGGAGATTTGTGTCACTCAGGATGTTTACCTCATTGATATGAACCTGGAAAATTACTCCAGCACACTAGGTGCTGTGAAGGGTTACTCAGCCATATTAAGGGCTGGGCTTTTGTGAACAGCTAAAGAGTGGTTGGAAGACTTCACTATACCACCACCCCAGGGTGTGATCCAGAAGCTAAATGTGGAGCCTTTGGACTCATTCCGTGTTCTGTGTGTCCGGAGACGAGATCTCCAGATTTGTATTTGTGTTAAAGAGAACTGAACCTTGTTTTTTCCCTGAGCGGTCGGATCCCCGCAGCCATACAGACTGTACTGGATGCTATTTTGTTTTTCCCCATATGCCAGAAAAGCTGTGTTTTGTTTATCTAATTTTGCACTGGTTTTTGCAGCATCTTTTTTAATAAACCATTTGAAAACATCAATTAAACTTAAGTGTTCCTGAGACTAGTTCTTTAAGCAGTTGAGCGAGACGATCTACCACTCTATTATCTATGTATCTATTTATATACCGTATCTATTTATCTATGTATCTATCTGTTTATTATTTATCTGTTATCTATATATCTATTATCTATCTATTATGTATCTAGTATCTATCAAACTATTAACTATCTCATCTATCTCTCTATTATCTATCTATTATCTATCTATGTAACTATTATCTATATATTATCTATCTATCTATTTATCGATTATCTATCTATCAAACTATTATCTATATATTATTTATCTATTATCTATATGTTATCTATCATCTATCGGTCTATTATCTATTTATCTACCTTTCTCATATCTATTTGTATCACTTTATCTCCTATCGCTTCTCTCATGTCCATCTATTCCATATCTATATAATATTTATCCCTCCATGTCTAGATGTGATACAGCAGATGACCTCTACATCACTTTTGGGGACATTATTTGTAGGAGCAGAGATGTGGGAAGCGATAAGATGGAGCACGCTCCATGTGGCGGTCATTACACCGATGTGGTTGACGATCCGTCTTGATGGTGACTCCCACACAGGTTTACTGTAATGAATGAATTGATTTTTTCTTAATAAAACTATAAAATATTTATGCAGCTCATAAACATTCTCATAAATTACCGAACGACGCGTCCAAATTAGCCGGATCAAAGAAACCAATCAATCAATAACTCTCAATGGCTTAATGGTCTTTATTAACTATGAATGATCATTGGCGGCCCGTGTGGATTATCCGCCATCATTTATAGGAATTCCATCCGTATATTTCCTATAGATTAAAGCAAGACATCAACTTCTCACAATCTGCACTGGATTAACCAATTCCTGCACCTTAAGGTAAAAGAACATCAAGAGCCTCAGATTGTTTCTCCTATTACACAAAAGATCCGTCATGAAGAAAGAAAAACATAAAACAATGGAAAGAAAGTTGAAAAGGTGATTTTCTTTATTTTACCCCAAAATTAGATAAATACCCCCAACTGTGTAGAACTGATAGTGCTATGTTAGTGGAACGATAAGAAAATGTATTTGCTCTTGCGTGGCAAAAATAGTTTGTTAATGAAGGAGTTAATGCCTAATGATCCAACATTGTTTCAACAAAATAACAAGTTGAGAGCAAAATAGATACATGCCCACTGTGGTCTTTAATGGAATCTGTCAGTCAGTTTTGCTATGTAATTTGAGAGAAGCATGATGCAGGGGTAGAGAACCTGATTCCAGCAATGTGTCACTTACTGGGCTGCTTCCTGTCATTTTGATAAAATCACAGATTTCTCTGCTGTAGAGTGGCACATCGTTGGAATCAGCAATGTATCCTGTATCGGTCATTGTACAGGAGGAGGTGAGCTGTGACATCACCTATTGTGAATGGTGGATCCTGTGTTATCTACTGTATATAGAGGTGTTATCAGTCATTGTACAGGAGGAGGAGGAGGTGAGCTGTGACATCACCTATTGTGAATGGTGGATCCTGTGTTATCTACTGTATATAGAGGTGTTATCAGTCATTGTACAGGAGGAGGAGGAGGAGGTGAGCTGTGACATCACCTATTGTGAATGGGGAATCCTGTGTTGTCAGCTGTATATAGAGGTGTTATCAGTCATTGTACAGGAGGAGGAGGTGAGCTGTGACATCACCTATTGTGAATGGGGAATCCTGTGTTGTCAGCTGTATATAGAGGTGTACTGTGATGAAACGGTGCACACACACGACGGCTGCTGCCGTCCGACCCGGTAAACTGCAGGGATTTATAATTATCCCACTTCCACTTAGGAACTTGCAGCTCTCTGGCGCCCCCCTTACCCTCAGGTCAGTCAGGGAACTGCACCTAGGATAATTAGTCGCCAGACGGGTCACTTGGATGTGTGCTGGCTATTGGGCACGCTGCAGTGAGGGAATTATAATTACTCCGGGCCGCAGCCGGGTAATACACTTATAATACCCGCTCCGTCACTGCCAACGCCACCCCATATGTCAACACTTAACACCCCCTTCTTTTAAGCTGCCACCAGCTACGGTTTTTCTTACTGAACAATTTATCAAGAGGGTCCGTAGCAACCCCAAAACAGTAGCGTAGTGCTTCAGGCACGTGCAAATTCGTTTATAGAGCAGGAGAAACAAACTAATAAATTTATAGGTTTATTCCTTAAAAAAAAGGCAGTGCTTATACAATATAAAAAAAGATGGAACAAACTGAGGCAATATCGTTATGTACAAATGCAGTTATAAAATAAACGGGATTAAGAATGAAAGACTCACATGATAGTTAGATCATTTACAGGCAAGCCAGGCTGGGGAAGGAGCCACACGTCATAGTTCATTTGCAGATCTCTTAGTCAGGACATCACAGCAAGGACTCAGCAAGGGGGGCTCACTGCCAGACTTTTATACCTGGGACTGCTGACCTCACGAAAGGGGAGGGTTTTTCTGGCCACCTCCCAGGGACAGAAGTGTATGATTTGAGCTCTGAAAGTCATAAGGACCATAACTCGTCCTGTGAGCCTAGCAGAATAATGGCAGACCTATCAATGATCTTACTTTAAAATGACAGTTCAAATGAGTCCAAACTTGGCTGAGCTAGTCCATGGGGAATCCGAGAATTCCATTTCTCGGGTTCTGTTGGAGTTACGGGTTCACCAGTACCACGGGAACGATGCCTGTCAGGCGCATGTTTCACAACAGTACTTTCGTGTTTCTAGCGAACGCTCCCACCGTGTGATAACCAAAACAGAATGAATTCTCCAAAATGGCTGCTATAGAAGGAGAGCACATGTGAAGACAATGGCGACCCCCTACGGTGAGGCGGGAAAACTCTAGCACTGGCAGCTCACATTACACTGCCTGAGTGCAGGCTGGGAGGGGGTTGATGGGAAGCATGAGAGAGGGAGGGGGGAAACTTGGCTCCGTGGGCTGTCAGTACAAAACAGGATGAGGACTGTAGTTCTAGCAACAGCACAAGACATGGAGCTCCAGTATCATCACATGTACAGAAAGAGGAGGTGAGCTGTGACATCATCTTTTGGTGTGGCATTTATGTATATCAAATGAGACTAATCAAACAGGTGTGAAACATCCAAGTACAGCACGTAACACGCAAACTTTCATATGCAGTCAAAGTGGATTCTTTTTATTCCATTCAGCGATATTGGTGGCTTGTTTCTGCACAAGTACAAAAGAAATGTGTGATTGAACTGTGGTAGATCTATAAGAAGACTAATCCTGTATGCAGCAGCTGCCGGCTGTATCCCCGGTTCTACCTCACAGACACAGATCCTGTCCCTGTCCCGCCTCACAGACACAGATCCTGTCCCCGGTCCCGCCTCACAGACACAGATCCTGTCCCCGGTCCCGCCTCACAGACACAGATCCTGTCCCCGGTCCCGCCTCACAGACACAGATCCTGTCACCGGTCCCGCCTCACAGACACAGATCCTGTCCCCGATCCCGCATCACAGACACTGATCCTGTCACCGATCCCGCCTCACAGACACAGATCCTGTCCCCGGTCCTGCCTCAGAGACACAGATCCTGTCGCCGGTTCTGCCTCACAGACACAGATCCTGTCCCCGGTCCCGCCTCACAGACACAGATCCTGTCCCCGGTCCCGCCTCACAGACACAAATCCTGTCCCCGGTCCCGCCTCACGGACACAGATCCTGTCTCCGGTCCCGCCTCACGGACACAGATCCTGTCCCCGGTCCCGCCTCACAGACACAGATCCTGTCCCCGGTCCCGCCTCACAGACACAGATCCTGTCACCGATCCTGCTTCACAGACACAGATCCTGTCCCCGGTCCCGCCTCACAGACACAGATCCTGTCCCCGGTCCCGCCTCACAGACACAGATGCTGTCCCCGGTTCCCGCCTCAGAGACACAGATCCTGTCCCCGGTCCCGCCTCACAGACACAGATCCTGTCCCCGGTCCCGCCTCAGAGACACAGATCCTGTCGCCGGTTCTGCCTCACAGACACAGATCCTGTCCCCGGTCCCGCCTCAGAGACACAGATCCTGTCGCCGGTTCTGCCTCACAGACACAGATCCTGTCCCCGGTCCCGCCTCACAGACACAGATCCTGTCCCCGGTCCCGCCTCACAGACACAAATCCTGTCCCCGGTCCCGCCTCACGGACACAGATCCTGTCTCCGGTCCCGCCTCACGGACACAGATCCTGTCCCGCCTCACAGACACAGATCCTGTCCCCGGTCCCGCCTCACAGACACAGATCCTGTCCCCGGTCCCGCCTCACAGACACAGATGCTGTCCCCGGTTCCCGCCTCAGAGACACAGATCCTGTCCCCGGTCCCGCCTCACAGACACAGATCCTGTCCCCGGTCCCGCCTCAGAGACACAGATCCTGTCCCGGTTCCGCCTCACAGACACAGATCCTGTCCCTGGTCCCGCCTCACAGACACAGATCCTGTCCCCGGTCCCGCCTCACAGACACAAATCCTGTCCCCGGTCCCGCCTCACAGACACAGATCCTGTCTCCGGTCCCGCCTCACAGACACAGATCCTGTCCCCGGTCCCGCCTCACAGACACTGATCCTGTCACCGATCCTGCTTCACAGACACAGATCTTCCTGTCCCCGGTCCCACCTCACAGACATAGATCCTGTCCCCGGTCCCACCTCACAGACACAGATCCTGTCCCCGGTCCCGCCTCACAGACACAAATCCTGTCCCCGGTCCCGCCTCACAGACACAGATCCTGTCCCTAGTCCCACCTCAGAGACACAGATCCTGTCCCTAGTCCCACCTCAGAGACACAGATCCTGTCCCCGATTCCGCCTCATAGACACAGATCCTGTCCCTAGTCCCACCTCAGAGACACAGATCCTGTCCCTGGTCCCGCCTCACAGACACAGATCCTGTCCCGGTTCCCGCCTCACAGACACAGATCCTGTCCCTGGTCCCGCCTCACAGACACAGATCCTGTCCCTGGTCCCGCCTCACAGACACAGATCCTGTCCCTGGTCCCGCCTCACAGACACAGATCCTATCCCCGGTTCCCGCCTCACAGACACAGATCCTGTCCCCGGTCCCGCCTCACAGGCACAGATCCTGTCCCCGGTTCCCGCCTTAGAGACACAGATCCTGTCCCCAGTTCCGCCTCACAGACACAGATCCTGTCCCTGGTCCCGCCTCACAGACACAGATCCTGTCCCTGGTCCCGACTCACAGACACAGATCCTGTCCCCGGTCCCGCCTCACAGACACAGATCCTGTCACCGGTCCCGCCTCACAGACACAGATCCTGTCCCCGGTTCCCGCCTTAGAGACACAGATCCTGTCCCTGGTCCCGCCTCACAGACACAGATCCTGTCCCTGGTCCCGCCTCACAGACACAGATCCTGTCCCTGGTCCCGGCCTCACAGACACAGATCAAAGTGCAGATCTCTCCCAGGATGTCAACCTGTGAGAAGAGGGCTGGGGCCACACAGGGGCAGCTGGGGCCACACTGGAACTGATCTATTGCTGAAAAGAAAGGGGTTCACAAACTTTCCAGTGTTTCAGGTGTCTCACATTGGAAACAATGTCTATTTGTCTATTTCTCCGGTGTCCTCCGCAGATTTCCACTGTGACATTTATCATCCAGGCTACAAACACATGTAAGTAAATGTAAGGCAGCAGGGCAGGGGCCGCCCGGGCAGATATCTGCACCACATTATCCCCATAAATGATGGTATGACGAGCTCACCGACGAGGAGCGATGCGCAGTAATGGGTTGCTGTGGAGGTTTAGCCCATTGCAGCAGATTGATTTGTTGGTAATGTTTCTATCTCTTCAGTGTATTGGATGTAGAAATTAAATGACAGCCACAAGTAATATGTCTGCTCGTGTCAGGTCTTATGGAGATAAGACAGCGGCTTCCGGAGAACTCGGACGCTTCTACCGTGGAAGGCAGAAAATGCAGAATGTGATGGGAATATCTGCTCTGATCACCTGGAGAAACATCTACTAGGCAGGATGGTCAAGAAAACGCTCAGAAATGGCTGCAAATTACAAAAGAAAGGAGAAAGAAATGTATTGAGGAAATGTGTTGTTTTCATTAAATTCAGTTTCTTTATAGAGATTTCAGGGATTTCTGGACTTTGCTAATAAATCTCAATCTTTGTATCACACAGATTCCGGCATCATTAATTTAATTTTTAATTTTAACAATTCAAAAATTGCAAGATCCCTGTTTTCTGACAGTGAAAAGAAAAACACAGAATCCCAGGAAAAATACTAATCCACCGCAGGACGTGTCCTCAATCCTCATGTTTGGAATCTGAAACACAGCAGGAATGTATCAGTCTCAAGTCCCAGCTGCCTGTCTCACATAGGGATGACTGAGATGGATACAACTGTAACAAACCCTCAGCTGAGAGAGATGCAAGGATAGGATTTTACTCTAGTGGATGTAAAGTGTGCAGAGATCTTGAAAAGAAATGAAATGAATGTATGTCAGTCTATGTCCAGACCATTTCTGAGTCTCCGAAACATAGGATATGCAAGTGCTTCTCACTAAATGAGAATATCATCAAAAAGTGAATTTATTTCAGGTCTTCAATACAAAAAGTGAATCTCCTATATTCTATAGAGTCATTACACACAGAGTGATCTATTCTATAGAGTCATTACACACAGAGTGATCTATTCTATAGAGTCATTACACACAGAGTGATCAATTCTATAGAGTCATTACACACAGAGTGATCTATTCTATAGAGTCATTACACACAGTGATCTATTCTATAGAGTCATTACACACATAGTGATCTATTCTATAGAGTCATTACACACAGAGTGATCTATTCTATAGAGACATTAGACACAGAGTGATCTATTCTATAGAGTCATTACACACAGAGTGATCTATTCTATAGAGACATTACACACAGAGTGATCTATTCTATAGAGCCATTACACACAGAGTGATCTATTCTATAGAGTCATTACACACAGAGTGATCTATTCCATAGAGACATTACACAGAGTGATCTATTCTATAGAGTCATTACACACAGAGTGATCTATTCTATAGAGTCATTACACACAGAGTGATCTATTCTATAGTCATTACACAGAGTGATCTATTCTATAGAGTCATTACACACAGAGTGATCTATTCTATAGAGTCATTACACACAGAGTGATCTATTCTATAGAGTCATTACACATGTGATGATATTGCAAGCTTCATGTCTTGTGCTGTTGCTAGAACTACAACCCCCTTCCCCCCCCCTGTCAGCCTGCACTCAGGCAGTGTAATGTGAGCTGCCAGTGCTGGAAGTTTTCCCGCTTCACCGCAGGGGTCCTGCATTGTCCGAACACGTGCTTTCTTCCTATAGCAGCCATGTTGGAGTATTCATTCTCTTTTGGTTAATAACACGGTGGGAGCATTCGCTAGAAACACGAACGTCACTGTGTTGAACCATGCGCCGACGGGCATCGTTCCCGTGGTACCGGTGAACCCGTAACTCCAACAGAGCCCGAGAAATGGAATTCTCGGGTGCCCCATGAGCTATGTCACCCAAGTTTGGGTTCATTTGAACCATTATTTCAAAGCAAGATCATTGATAGGTCTGCCGTTATTCTGCTAGAGTTCCCCGCCGAGTTATGAACCTTATGATATTGCAGAGCTCAAACCATAGCTTGTAGCCAGGGGAGGTGGCTAGAGGACCAGCCCTTTTTGTGAGGTCAGAAGCTGACATGCATAAGTCTTACAGTGAAGTTCCTTACCAGAGTTCTTTCTGCTGAGTAAGAGATCTACCAATGAACTATGACGTGTGGCTCCTTCCCCAGCCTGGCTTGCCTGTAATGATCTAACAACCATGTGAGTTATCTTTCATTCTTAATCCCATTTTATTTTATAACTGCATCTGTACATAACTATATTGTCTCAGTTTGTTACATCTTTTTATATTATATAAGCATTGCCTGTTTTTAAGGAATAAACCTATAAATTTATTAGTTTGTTTCTCCTGCTCTATAAACGAATCTGCACGTGCCTGAAGTACTACGCTACTGTTTTGGGGTTGCTACGGACCCTCTTGATAAATTGTGTATTAAGTCAAACCCGTAGCTGGTGGCAGCTAAAAGAAAGGGGTGTAAAGTGTTAATCTATTGGGTGACGCTGGCAGTGACGCAGCGGGGTTTATAAGGGTACTGCCTGGCTGCAGCCAGGAGTAATTATAATTCCCTCACTGCAGCGTGCCCAATAGCCAGCACACATCCAAGTGACCCGTCTGGCGACCAACTATCCTAGGTGCAGTTCCCTGACTGACCTGAGGGTAAGGGGGGCGCCAGAGAGCTGCAAGTTCCTAAATGGAAGTGGGATAGTTATAAATCCTGCAGTTTACTGGGTCGGACGGCAGCAGCCGTCGTGTGTGTGCACGTTCCCTCACATGTGGTGGCAGCGGTGGGATCACAAGCCGTGACCCCCGGGCTACCGTGTGGCGGACTGTGTGCCCGTTCATCACAAGTAACTATTCTTATGAGGACATTAACAACCCCAGAGGGACTATTCTTAGAGAAACCCTTACAACCCGGGGGTGGGTTATTCTAGTAAAAGAGGTAATTACCCCACCAGAGGACTTTCAATAGAGGCAACCCCCCCACAGAGGTGAAACTTCAAGCAATTACACAGAGTGATTATTCAGGTCATTACACAGCAGAGGGGATCTATTTTATCCCGAGCATTTCTTAAACAGTTGGGTTTTTCTTTAGATATTACACCACGGTGTCCCCATTCATATTGAACTTAACAAAGGGGGGTTGTTCCTCCCCCTAAAAGTCATTACACAACAGGTGATCCATTCGGTTTTAAAAAAGTCACTAACCCACACACAGTTATCATTTTGAAGGATCTACACTTCACAGTGGGTCTTATTTATTAAGAGGGGCTTAAACCACAGAAATTTTATCTTTCCCCTTTAGGAGGACATTACCAAACAGAGGACCTCCAAAGGGGTGGACATTACAACCAAGAGGGGACTACTTAGGGTATTCAAAACAGTGTGATCTCCTCGGGGGCATAAACCAGAGGGACCCATTCATAGAGTTTTTCCAAAGGGGGTGGACTAATTCAGAGGCATAACCAGAAGTGCTACCCAAGAGTTCTTTTGGGGTGGGGTTGTTATTAGTCAAGTTCACCGTGGGGTCTTTCCATAGGAGGGGGGCAATTCCACAAAGGGGTGGGGTTATTCAAATAATTCACACGGGATTTTTCTATAACCATTACAACCGAGTTTTCTTACTTCTATAGTGGGGGAAAAGAGTGTCGAACCTCCATGATGTTTTATACACAGAGGTGTGGTCTATTTGAATCCTTCAACGAGTAGGTTAGTTCCTATTTATGTGTATTTAAACAGTGATCTTATCTTTATAGGGGGTTCAAATAAACCTTTAGGACTATTTATAGAGTATTTCCACTGATTGTAATTCTAATTAGAGGACATTTCACACAAGTGTCTAGTCTATAGGTCATCCCAAGGAAATGTCTATCATGAGGGGCATTAAAACCAAGGAAGGGGGATCTATTCCCAAAGAAGGTTCCATTACACACAGAGTGTTTTTATAGAGCCCCTTACAGGAGGTGATTCTATTCCCTATATAGTCACTTACCCCCAACAGAGTGGGTTTTATTCTATGCCCCCCTTCCCCACAGGGGGATCTCAATTGAAAGGTCATTTCATAGGAGTGATCCTTTTCTATAGGGGTTCCACCCTACACAGATTGGGGCTAATTTACTATAGAGCCCCTTATACAAAAGAGTGTCTTAACTAGAAGTTTACACACCGGGGTTAGATTTTAGGGGACACACGGTGATCGATTCCGATGGGGTTTTAACCCAGAGGGTTCATTCTATGGGGATTTTCAACAGGACGGTGTCTATTCTATTGGCCCAAACAGAGTGACTAATATGCGTCATTACAAAACTTAGAGTGAACCCCCTTTTAAGAGCTCCCCTGATATTATTCTATAGAGGGCCATTTCAACACAGGGTGGGCTTTCATGGCCGTAACACAGATGGAAACTATTCTATGTGTACTTACCACGGAGCGGAGTTCTTTCTTATAGGGGGTAAATTCAACAGGTGATCTTTTCCTAATTTGGGAGTCTTACACAAGGTGACTATTCTGTAAGAAGGTCTTACAAAGAGGTGACCTATTTATGAGTCATTACCACAGAGGTTTTTTATTTAACGGTCCTTCAAACGAGTGTCCCCATTCTTTAGAGGGCATTGGGCACACAGAGTGGAATCCCATCCCCAAGGGTTTCTTACCACGAGTGACTATTTATAGAGTCCAAATACACACAGAGTGTCCATTTTATTTTGAGCCTTCCACAGATGAGACTTTTAGAGGGTATTACAACAGAGGGATCAGCTATAGAAGCATTACACCAGAAGAGATCTATTCTTGGTCTTACCACCCCAAGGGGTATCTTAAGCCCATGGAGGGGCCAATTAAACCCCCACCAAAGGAGTTTCTATCTAGGGAAGGTTTTACTCACACAGAAAGGATCATTCTAAGAGCATCTACACCGGTTTATCTTTCTAATAGAGGTCCCCCCTTAACCACAAGCTAAGGATGGGGTCATTCATTTGGGGAATTCAAAAAGCCCCAGGGGGACTGAATCTATTCTATAGAGTCATTACACACAGAGTGATCTATTCTATAGAGTCATTACACACAGAGTGATCTATTCTATAGAGTCATTACACACAGAGTGATCTATTCTATAGAGTCATTACACACAGAGTGATCTATTCTATAGAGTCATTACACACAGAGTGATCTATTTCTATAGGTCATTACACACAGAGTGATCTATTCTATAGAGTCATTACACACAGAGTGATCTATTTATAGAGTCATTACACACAGAGTGATCTATTCTATAGAGTCATTACATACAGAGTGATCTATTCTATAGAGTCATTACACACAGAGTGATCTATTCTATAGAGTCATACACACAGAGTGATCTATTCTATAGAGTCATTACACACGAGTGATCTATTCTATAGAGTCATTACACACAGAGTGATCTATTCTATAGAGTCATTACACACAGAGAGATCTATTCTATAGAGTCATTACACAGAGTGATCTATTCTATAGAGTCATTACACACAGAGTGATCTATTCTATAGAGTCATACACACAGAGTGATCTATTCTATAGAGTCATTACACACAGAGTGATCTATTCTATAGAGTCATTACACACAGAGTGATCTATTCTATGAGACATTACACACAGAGTGATCTATTCTATAGAGTCATTACACACAGAGTGATCTATTCTATAGAGTCATTACACACAGAGTGATCTATTCTATAGAGACATTACACACAGAGTGATCTATTCTATAGAGTCATTACACACAGAGTGATCTATTCTATAGAGTCATTACACACAGAGTGATCTATTCTATTGAGCATTACACACAGAGTGATCTATTCTATAGAGTCATTACACACAGAGTGATCTATTCTATAGAGTCATTACACACAGAGTGATCTATTCTATTGAGACATTACACACAGAGTGATCTATTCTATAGAGTCATTACACACAGAGTGATCTATTCTATAGAGTCATCTACACACAGAGTGATCTATTCTATAGAGTCATTACACACAGAGTGATCTATTCTATAGAGTCATTACACACAGAGTGATCTATTCTATTGAGCATTACACACAGAGTGATCTATTCTATAGAGTCATTACACACAGAGTGATCTATTCTATAGAGTCATTACACACAGAGTGATCTATTCTATTGAGACATTACACACAGAGTGATCTATTCTATAGAGTCATTACACACAGAGTGATCTATTCTATAGAGTCATACACACAGAGTGATCTATTCTATAGAGTCATTACACACAGAGTGATCTATTCTATAGAGCATTTACACACAGAGTGATCTATTCTATAGAGACATTACACACAGAGTGATCTATTCTATAGAATCATTACACCAGAGTGATCTATTCTATAGAGTCATTACACACAGAGTGATCTATTCTATAGAGTCATTACACACAGAGTGATCTATTCTATAGAGTCATTACACACAGAGTGATCATTCTATAGAGCATTACACACAGAGTGATCTATTCTAAGAGTCATTACACACAGAGTGATCTATTCTATAGAGTCATTACACACAGAGTGATCTATTCTATAGAGTCATTACACACAGAGTGATCTATTCTATAGAGTCATTATACACAGAGTGATCTATTCTATAGAGTCATTACACACAGAGTGATTGTGATGATATTGCAAGCTTCATGTCTTGTGCTGTTGCTAGAACTACTACCCCTTCCTTCCCCCTGTCAGCCTGCACTCAGGCAGTGTAATGTTGTAATGTGAGCTGCCAGTGCTGGAAGTTTTCCCGCTTCACCGCAGGGGTCTGCATTGTCCGAACACGTGCTTTCTTCCTATAGCAGCCATGTTGGAGTAATTCATTCTTTTGGTTAATAACACGGTGGGAGCATTCGCTAGAAACACGAAAGTTACTGTGTGTTGAACCATGCGCCGATGGGCATCGTTCCCGTGGTACTGGTAAACCGTAACTCCAACAGAACCCGAGAAATGGAATTCTCGGGTGCCCATGAACTAGCCCACCCAAGTGTGGGCTCATTGGAACCGTCATTTCAAAGCAAGACCATTGATAGGTCTGCCATTATTCTGCTAGGTTCACAGAACGAGTTATGAACCTTATGATATCGCAGAGCTCAAACCATAGCTTGTAGCCAGGGGAGGTGGCTAGAGGACCAGCCCTTTTTGTGAGGTCAGAAGCTGACATGCATAAGTCTTACAGTGAAGTTCCTTACCAGAGTTCTTTCTGCTGGGACGTGCTGAGTAAGAGATCTACCAATGAACTATGACGTGTGGCTCCTTCCCCCAGCCTGGCTGCCTGTATATGATCTAACAACCATGTGAGTTATCTTTCATTCTTAATCCCATTTTATTTTATAACTGCATCTGTACATAACTATATTGTCTCAGTTTGTTACATCTTTTTATATTATATAAGCATTGCCTGTTTTTAAGGAATAAACCTATAAATTTATTAGTTTGTTTCTCCTGCTCTATAAACGAATCTGCACGTGCCTGAAGTAACTACGCTACCGCTTTGGGGTTGCTACGGACCCTCTTGATAAATTGTGTATTAAGTCAAACCCGTAGCTGGTGGCAGCTAAAGGAAAGGGGTGTAAAGTGTTATCTATTGGGGGACGCTGGCAGTGACGGCCTCCCCCTTTAGAGGGCGCTACGGAGGCATGACCTGTCGGTAATCCGACATGCGCACCTCAGCGGGTTCGCCACGTCGTGATAACCCATCAGCATTCCCATGATCACTGCCTTTCTTGTGTTGTACGGCAAAATCATACTGCTGCAGGGCAAGGCTCCAGCGTAGCAACCTACATTGGTTCCGGACACTGTGTGCAGCCAGCTCAGAGGGTTGTGGTCGGTGACCACCTTGAAGGTGCGCCCGTACAGGTAGGGCTGCAAACGTTGCAGTGCCCAGACCATGGCCAGGCACTCCTTCTCGATGGTGGAGTATGCCACTTCCCTTGGCAGAAGTTTCCGGCTCAGGTACAACACGGGGTGCTCTGGTTCCCGAATCAACCTGGCTGAGTACAGCACCGAGGCCAAATTCGCTGGCGTCAGTCTGTACCAGGAAGGGCCGACTGCTGTCGACGGCTCTCAACACTGGAGAGCTGCACAGGGCTGTTTTCAAAGATCGGAATGCCGCCTCACAGCCATTGTCAGTTGACTGTTTGGGGTAGACCGCCCTTGGTGAGGTCCGTCAAGGGTTTTGCAATGGCGCTATAGTTCGGTACGAAACGCCTGTAGTACCCTGCAGTGCCCAGGAAGGACTTCACCTGCTTTTTGGTCCTGGGGGTGGGCCAGGACACGATCGCGTCACTTTCTCGGGCTCTGGACTCACGGAACCCCGCCTACCCGGTGCCCCAGGTAGTGGACCCCCTCATGCCCATCTGGCATTTTCCCGGCTTGATGGTCAGACCTGCTGGTGAATACGCTTGAGCACCTCCTGGAGATGCTGAAGGTGTTCCTCCCAGGTGGAACTGAAGACGGCAATGTCATCCAGGTACGCCACAGCGTACTCCTCCAGTCCCTGAAGCAGGTGGTTGACCATCCGCTGAAAAGTGGCAGGGGCATTCTTCATGCCGAAAGGCATGACTGTGGACTCGTACAGTCCAAAAGGGGTGATAAAGGCAGATTTCTCCTGCGCCGCAGGGCTCAGGGGAATCTGCCAGTATCCCGGCTCAGATCCATGATGGATATGTACTTGGCATTCGCCAACCGCTCCAGCAGATCCTCGATGCGTGGCATTGGGTGCGCATCAAGGTAGTGATGGCGTTGAGCCCTGTAGTCCACGCAGAACCGGGTGGTCGATCATTTTTTGGCAGAGAACTACAGGTGAGGCCCACGCGCTTTTGGACTGCCGGATCACCCCCAGCTGCAAATCCATGGATCTCCTGGCGCATAATCTGCTGCACTTCCTCAGAGATCCGATAAGGTGTCCGCCGTAACGGGGGCGTGATTCCACGGGTGTCCACCTCGTGGACTGCCAACTTGGTCCTTCCGGGTCGGTAGTGAACACGGCCCGAAAGGATTCCAGAGTGGTCAGCAACTGCAACCGCTGGGAGACGGTTAGCGAGGCATTTACCTCCATGTCCCCAATGGACCATTGGCATTCGTTTGGGCCAGATGTCTAGGAGGGGATCCTCTTCCCCGTCCTCGGGCAGATTGCAGACGGTAGGAGCAGGCTTCACGTTCGTGATGGGCCTTCATCATGTTGACGTGAAAGGCCTTGCGCCTACCCCAGTGTGGTCAAGCGTGACCACGTAGGTGGCTGGGTTGAGCTGTTGGTGCACGACGTAGGGCCTTCCAGGCTGCCTGAAGCTTATCCTTTGGTACGGGGACCAGCACCAACACCTTTTGACCCACCCGGTAGGTCCGCTCCGGGCGTTCTGGTCGTACCAGTGCTTCTGGTCAGCCTGAGCCTGCGTCATGTTGTCATGCACCAACTGCGTCAAGGTCTGCATCTTGTCGCGGAAGCGATGACTAATCCGATGGACATTCGTGGGGTTATGGCTCATCTTCCAGGATTCTCTTATCAACCAAGGGGTCCCGGACTCGCCTACCATACAGGAGCTCGAAGGGGGAGAAACCCGTCGAGGCCTGCGGGACTTCTCTGTAGGCAAATAGAGGTGTGGGAGGTACCGCTCCCAATCGGTCCTGGGTCTCAACCAGCATGCGGAGCATCTGTTTGAGGGTACCGTTAAAGCGCTCACACAACCATTGGTCTGTGGGTGATACGCACTCGATACCATAGCGTCACCTGCATTTTGCTGCAGAGAGCCTTCATTAGGGAGACATAATTGGGTCCCTTGATCGGTAAGCCTCCCTGGGAAATCCTACCGTGGAAAAGATGGTCACCAGGCATCTGCCACCCTTTTCTGCCCTAGTTGGGACAGAGTACGTGGGTACGGGTAGGTGTCTACACAGTAGGATGTATTGCTTTCAGAGCTGCGGGGCGGCCGGGGCCAAAATGTCCCCCGCGTCCCTTTGGAAAAAGGGTCCTTATCATGGGGAACGGGATCAGGGGAGCCTTAAAGCGGCCCGCCCTTCCCCCCCTTTGACAGGTGATAAGGGCGGCAGTAGTTAGTCAATCTGTCCCCTTTGGGC